>JAJEJO010000289.1:151949-368786 GCA_020662805.1 Glaucomys volans
CTCTGTAATTAGATGAGCTACATTTCGGTACTTTTCTCAAATATTTGAATGGGAGTAATAAACAGGGAAATCCTGTGCAAGTTAGATTGCTCTGATTGACCTAATGTATTGCAATATTTTAATATAAGATACACTGCATCTTTCAGAGAAAAATAAAAGTCAGAAAAAAAAACTTATTCCTAGGCTGCTACTAAAGAATGAGAATCTGTTCCTGATTTATGCCCTTGTGTACCCATCACTTTGCAGCCTCATAAAATTGCCCAGTTCACAAGCTATTGAGCAGTCTTGCCATTTAGTTTATGCAGCATTATAGTATTTTGTCAATTTCATTATAAACTCTCTACCCATGGCTGATAGAATGGTTTGAATAGACACAAATTCATGGCACTGATATATGGCCACTCAGAGTTGTATCCGTGATTTACTGCAGAAACTGGGAAAATTCTAAACTGATACAAATCATTCAGATACTTTCTTAGAAATGCTTGAAGAAAAGAAGTTTTAAAACTAGAAATCGACCAATTCTAGTCAGAATTATAGAGCAGGTCAAAATTCATATATCAGAGACACTCACTCAAAGACTTATTGTCATCTCAGTCCTGTTAACTTTCTGCCATTCAGGATGCCCATTCACTGGGTTGTCTCTGTCTCAGCTTTTCTTGCTACAGCCTTCTTTCCTCCTCACATTCCCACTTCTTTCCTCTTTTGACAATTTTTATCTTACATAAGGGCAGTATTTATGTAGTGTCAAAGTTCTCATTTCATTAATTTACTAGGCAAAACTTTGCCACTTGTACTAAATCAGGAAGCTTGTACTATTATCCAAGAAACTGTGACTGTCAAAGAGCAAGAAATAATTGCATTAGAGGGTATTCAGGTGTGTCAATAACATTGAAAGACAGCAGCAGAAATAGTTTGACCTTTGTCAATTTTATTTATTTATTTTAAATTTATTTATTTTCATTCATTGTACATAAATGGGGTACAGTTGTTGTTTCTCTGGTTGTACACAAAGTAGAGTCACACCATCCATGCATTTATACATGTACACAGGGCAATGATGTCCATCTCATTCTGTTATTATTCTTACCCCCCCAACCCGACCCCTATATATTGAACTTAGTAAGTCTAGATCTATTGTACACTAAAAAAAACAAAATGTAATAAAAAACATAAAAACACACCCAAAGAAGCAGAGCATAGCTGCTATGTGTTTACGATAGTACAGGAGTCACTATAAGGAAGTAACACTTGTTTTGTCAGCTTACTTCTTATAAAATTTTTTTCCACTAGGGTATGTTATTAATATGTCTTTATTTCAAAAATTCTGTACACACATATATAAACAGTAATGATGAGGTTAACGATATCAGGTTGGAAATGGCATGAAATCATAGATGATCTTTCTTTCTGCTTAAAAATAAATGTTTGCATGGATTCTTCACTTTATCTACATAGTTTATTTTTCCTTTTATAGCCTCCCTGTGTCTATTTCTTTACATATTTTGTAGGATGTTGTATATATTTTATTATCACTGTAGAAAGACTATTGTTATGCATAATTATTAAAATTATTTTCTGTATTGCATCACCCCACACACTGAAAAGATACTTTAATTGTGCCAATATGTTAGTTGATTTAAAAAAAAAAAAAACATAAAATATGAACCAGTGAGGTTTTATTCTTATATTAACAAGTAATTAAATGATTTCATCTTATTTGCATTTCTCAGACACAACATGTACATAATGTTCTGATAATGTATTATTGTTTGAGGTGAGTTTTTATATTTATTTACAATATTGATTTAAATTTAAAATTCGAGTGAATCAATAAAAATCATAAAAACACAAATTTCCTCCTTCCATCCCTCCTATCTATCCACAGGTCTACTTTTTAATTTCAGCAGCTTCTGTTTTAGATTATTTGGGTGGAATTATAATTGAAGAAGTAATTTTCAAATAACAGAATTTTCTTGATTACTCCAGTTTTCAGGACATAAATTAAACGATCTCAAAACTCTGGAAAATTTAGGTTGTCTAAGTGCTTTAAAACATTTTGAAAATATGTTCTAAAATAATTTTAAATAGAGATTCTGAATATTTTAAGACACACAATCAATCTGTGGGTCAATGTTTCCATGTAGAGGCATAAATACTCATCAGGATGTGTATTAATGGCTAGTCCTTCCACAACTGACAATTTTTATTTTCCTACATTCATCCATTTAATTCATCTCTAAACCATGAGAATAAAAATCACAAAGGTAGAAATGCATAAGATTGTGATATAAACAGTAGTTTTAACAAAAACTTTTGCTGACAAAAAAGTTCTGAAACCAATAATTATCTATATTCTGCATATGAAATTCTCTAATAAAAATTACATGAAGGATTATTGGAAAGATAATTGAGTTAATATTTAAAGTATTTTTTAAAAGTACTTTCCCAAGTTAGAACTCTTAATAGCAGAGAGAGAAAAAGAGAGAGAGAGATTCAAAATTAATTACAAAGCAAGTGCTAACTAGAGTTGCTATCAAGGAAATGGGAAGAAAAAACACAATTCCTGTTCAACTGTTTTAAAAACACTTTATTTTAATGGAGAAACACTAGAAGTCTAGAGAGTTAACTTTGTGCCTAACTAGTCATTTGTGATTTATGGGAAAGCTGTCTCCTAACCTAATTCTCTTTGCCCCCAAAGAGTTCATTAATATAATACATTTCCCTCTGTTTTATTCTTTGCTTCATGCATATTAGTTTAAGGTGACTGAGACAAGCTATCAATTCCTCTGAGCATAGATGTTTACTAGCA
This sequence comes from Glaucomys volans, assembly GCA_020662805.1. NCBI lineage: Eukaryota > Metazoa > Chordata > Mammalia > Rodentia > Sciuridae > Glaucomys > Glaucomys volans. Next base: position 154,762 of record JAJEJO010000289.1, read on the forward strand.
TTATTATTGTTGTTTCAGTTTGTTTCTCTGTCGTTCTCAAAACTATGCTGGGCATAAAGTACTCATTAGATACAAACTTAAAAAGCATTTCTAGATAACATCTCTCTAATAAAATACATATGAATTTACTTTTTCTGGGTGACTTCTAACTAATGTTGATTTTTCTCTTTTACAATTTCATCTCTACACTCCCCAAAATATGGCGGCCATTGTTGTTTTCCATTTTGAATGCAAATAGTACCCTATCTTCTACATAGCTTCAGAAATCACCATATGATAAAATTTACCTATTATCTCTAATTATTATATTTTATCTTTGTACCGATACATATTGTTGATCCATATAATAAAAATTCTAATATGTCATTCAAATTCCATTTCTAGACTATGTAAATATAAATTTTACTAATTGCCAAAAAAGAAATAAAACAAATCCACAGGAATAATTCTCAGGTGTCCATTGACTTCTGTGTAGAATGAATTTCAGACACTGAAGATATTAATACTTGAAAATATGGCATATCCTTAGTTAGTCATTTTTTAAAGTAAGATGAAATGTTTATCCATACTTGCTGTCATAACCTGAAACATCTGTATGTTCTGTGCACAACAGGTGTTCAATAAATGTTTTGGGTGACTGTCAGTGGTGACTCTTAATGACTTCATAATGAACTAATTATTCAAGTGTCATGTTAAAACTCTGTTTCACAGAAACTACATATTGACAATTTTCACAGACATATACTATTATGTACACTTCAGTAAAAATAAATTTTACCTTAAAATATAAGTCTTTAGCTTGAATAAAATTTACTGATTTGGAACCTCTCCCAATACTACTAGAACAATGAACATAATTAAGTATGCATACCCACAACACAATAAAGTCTTATCAAAAGTGTTCAAGTAAAGGATGACAAGGAAATGAATGATTAGTTTTCAAAGTAGTGGCATCTGTTCTGTGAATAATCCAAGGAATGCTTTCCAATTTCCATGCATCAATTCTTTATTCAAAAGAGGGAATTTCTCAAAAGAGGCATATGGGATCCAACAAAATGTAGACTATTGTTAAATCAGAATTTCAAGATTCATGTATTATTTACACTCTGCTTATTTAAAAAATGACTTGAAGCATATCAAATGGATGTGCACTCAAAAACCTCCAATTTTTTTTTTCTGTTAAAAGACTTTTATTTTCTTTTGTTTCATATTTCACTTTGTTCAGGTAACAGTTTATACCTTCAATAGCCAAAAATAACAGATGTATCTATTTGCTTTAGAAGAAAGAACCCCAATATTCAGGAATATAATGTTTCAAATTATTAAAAAGATGCATTTTCCAGCATGGGTGAAATGTTAAAATAGCTTTAACACATAAAAAAATGTAAATTCAGTGATGTAAATGTGTAATATCAGATGTCAATGGCATTTAAAGATGTGTTAACAATAGTTTATTGATTTTAAAACACAGTGCCTACATAAAATCAACAAATTAAATGAAACTATAGTCATCTGCTACTTACTCATTTATATAGAAGAAAATTCAATTATACAGAGGTTTCAGCTTAATGTATACTAATAATTTTTTATTGGGAGAATAGTGAATAAAATGTGGTTTTCTGACTTGCCAGATAATGCTTCTTCAGTCACTGAAAATGTTTTCCAAATCTTGTGATTTGTGGGTATGTGTAATAATAGGAAAACACAACCATATATGCAAAGTGAATGCAACATAATATGTAAAAAAAAAAAAAACAATAAAGTTAAATATTCTTTAAAAAAGCACTAAAAGTAATTAAAATTTATATTTTTAGATTCTACTCATAATAGTTACTTCAGAAGAAAAGGAGAGATGCAGAAATGTACTTGTTATCTCTCAGATTATTTACTGTGACAAAAATATGTAACGTAGATCAAAATAGGCAATTTCAATCATTTTAAGTGTACACTTTAGTGATATTAATTACATTCATAATGTTTTGTAGTGATCGTGATTATCGTTTTTCATAAAAAGTTTTCATCATCCAAAATAGAAATTCTATAACCATTATGCAATAGCTTTCTATTCTTCCTCCACCAATCCTGTGGTAAATTCAAATTTTAATTTCTGTTGCTATGAATTTGACTGTTCTTGATATTCTCTATAGTTGAAATCATACATATTTATCCTTTTGTGTCCAGTTTATTCCCCTGAGCATAATCTTTTCAAGGTTCATCTCTGTTGTAGCATGTTATGATGGTACAACAGAGCATAATTATGATGACTGAGTAAAATTATTTGGCATATATGTACCACATTTTGTGTAGTCATTCAACTGTTAATGGACAGTTTTGTTGTTTCCATGTTTTGACTACTACCCTGTTTATCTTGTGTGTTGAAATTATTAATAGATCTTTGAGATTATTATTTATTTTCACATAGCATCAACTTTTAATTTTGTTGTTGATTAATTAGGGATTTGAGAGGAAAGTTATTTCAAGTATGATAATTATTGATTCAAAATAAAAGCTCACATTGGAGTTTTTTAAAATTCCTTAATTTTTTTCTCTTCAGGATACACTTATGTTTTAAACCAAATGCCATGACATATTGGAATATGGTCAGTTATATAGAATAGATGCCTAGCTGAAAGTTGTAATTTTCTATTTACAAAACTTTCTTTCCTTAAACATTGATAAAATTATTTATTAATGATTTTCTGTTTCCTATACTGAGTTAATGAACACTTGGCAATATATAAATATAAAACACTTGAAGAGACTTATTTACACTAATGCCAGAAATGACAGTCAGATTTATAACACAGTGCATTGGAGAAAGAATTCAAATAGTATCAAAAGGAGAGTAAAGAAAATTTAAGTTGAACTTAAACTTTCTGTTTAAACTATTTCATTTTTTCTATAAATTATTGTAATTTTCTTCCACACAATTTCTATTTTAAGGGGATCAAAAAGAGAACAATTCCAAAGCACCTAAATATCTCATCTTCTGCTAATTTGTTGCCTATACATAATATATTGTATTTATTTGTTTTATTATTGACATAATACATGTGTTTGGAATTGTTGCAAAATTGAAATGTTGAATTTTAACCTTTTTTTTTTTTGCAGATGAATTCAAGTTCTTCATGAAAAGGCTACCCATGAATTATTTCCTCAACACATCAACTATAATGCACTTGTGGACAATGGATTCTAATTTTCAGCGCCGCTATGAGCAACTGGAGAACAGCATGAAGCAACTTTTCCTCAAGGCACAGAAAATTGTACACAAGCTCTTTAGCCTTAGCAAGAGGTGTCATAAGCAACCCCTCATCAGCCTGCCGAGACAAAGGTAAGACATGGCAATGTGGGCAATTGAAGGCATTGTTTCCACAGGGCTCTCTTTATTTTTGTGAATGCAGTTGTGATAGTATCACAGGTATTTATATTATTAGAGATAATTTGAAAGCAGCATATCCTCTTAAGCCTCAAAATAATAAATAGCAGTAATTTTCCAAAGAAATAGTACACTAGGGGACACATTTGCTAGCTCTCCTTTCGTTTTCTTTCTTTTATTATCTTAATCAAGAAATCATTCTAACTTACTCCACCTGGTAGTCAAAATGGGAATGGAAAAACACAAAGCCCAAGAGTTAAATTGTAAGCATATAGAATAAACAGGTACAAACTGAAATTTTTCTTTATTTAATTTTCAACTAAATTCAAGGTTTCATTTCTATGATCAGTGTTTAGAAAACCATGAATATCATTCTACAGCAACTTCTGAAAATTACTGTTGCCAACATCACACATGAATAATGACAGACTTAAAAGAGGTGTGTCTGATCTGATTTGGGAAAACACGTTTTAGATTTGTGACTTTAAGATCTACTGAAAAATAAGTGTAATAAAAGATTGTACCCTATCTACTGGAGGTCTACTTAAAAAATTCATGAATAACAAAAGCTACAAGAAAAATAGAGAACAGTACCATAAAATGATACATTTGTATCAGTATCTCTGCTTTATAACCCTAGAATTTTGATGTGTTGTTTAATCATTGAGATTTATTTCAGTGGAAAAAAAAACATTAATGTTGTGCTAAAATTTTAATTTAAAAATAACTCATTGGTATTTTTCATTGTTTCAGCTGATTTTTAATGTATTCCAAATTTGTGCAATCATTTCCATAATCTAAGTTGAGGATATTTTCCTTATCCCCTACCCCACAAATAAATACCGACTAGAAATCACTACTCATAGTCCCCCATCTATCCCTAGGCTATAGAGTTGCATAATTTGCTACTTGTCTCAATAGATTTGCCTACTCTAAACATTTTATATAATGGGATCATGCAATATGTGATCTTTTGTGACTGGCTTCTTTTATTTGGCATAATGCTTGCAGGTACATCAATGCTCTAACATCAGTGGTATGCATGTCCCACATGATGTTTATCCATCCATCATCTGATGGACTTTTAAGCTGCTCTACTTTAAAGTACTATGAATTATGTTTCTGTGATCATTAGTGTACATTCTTTGTGGACATGTGTTTTCAATTCCCTTTGGTATATACTGAAGAGGGGGAATGCTGAGTCAGACAAGAAGTCTATATTTAACGTTTTTTAAGAACTGCCAAACTGCTTTGGAAAATGGCTGTATCATTTCATATTTCCACCAGTAGTGAATGACAGTTAAAATCACTCATCTTCATCAACACTTATTATTTTCTGTCCTTTTGAATATAGCCATCTAAGTGGGTGTAAAGAGGCATCTTGTGGGTTTTATTTACATTGGTGTTTAGACTAACAATGTTGAACATCTTTTCATGTGCTTATTGTACATATGTTTGAACAAATGTCTGTTCTAATCCTTCACATACTTCTAAATTGCTTATTACTGAGTCATGAGTGTTTCATACATATTTAATGATAGCCCCTAATCAGTAGTCTATGTGATATACAAATATTCCCTTCTCTGGAATATGCTTTCTTTTTCCTGGTTGGATATGTGTCTCCCCTGCCCCCACACACATACACACTGTCAATCAATGTGAGCATTTTGTCAAATGTCTTGATATTTTCAAAGAATTTTTAATTTTTTTATATTTTTAATTTGTCTCTTATTTGACTTTTCCATTCTAATCATTCTTTCTTTCTTTTTGGTTTTATTATGATTTTCTTTCTCTATTTTCTTGGAGTGAAAAGTTAGACTATTAATTTGAGAAGGTTTACCTTATTTAATGCAGGCATTCACAGCAATAAATTTTCCTCAAAGGACTGCTATAAGTTTTGTTATTTTATGCATCTCATAGGTTTTTTTAAAATTTTCTTTATGAATAAAACATTTTGACACGTCTCTCTGTATTCCCCTGAGAACATTTTCTAATTACGAATTGTAGCTAGAGGAAGACCCTGCTATTTGATTACTGTGAACTTAATGCTTTATGTGTGTGAGTTAAAAGTAGTTTTTAAATTACTGAAATAGATAATTTTATCCAAATAGGAAATGTAAGAAAATGAAGTGGACCAGGAAATAAATTAGTTAGTCTAGTTATAAACATACTGACTTTAGGGTTTTAACAAATATAATTAAAACTGAATATATACATGTAAATACAGATCTATCTGTCCATGTAGCTATTTAAAACACAGGAAGGATTTGGAAGAGTGGGGTGACAATCACAGTATATACAATTGAAGGAAATCTTAGTGTAATACCATAGGAATTAAGTAGATAGACTCTTCAGATATACATAAGGAGTAAATAGAGAAACAGAAATTGCAAACTAACAGTAAGAAAAGTATATCATAGAAGCAATATCATTTTTAATTGGAAATACAAATATGCTGAAATTGTGCAAGATTTTAAAGGAAAATATGGGAAGCTGAAACCAAATAAAAGTTGGGTATGTACAAAAAAAAAGTGAGTAGGATAAGATAGAGATATATTATTTGGAGCAGAATTTAATAGAGTATAGAAAAATCTCTGTTTTCCAAAACTTCTAAAATAAATGTCAAGACAGCCACAGTCATAAAGAAGAATGAAATTATGGCATTTGCATGTAAATGAATGGATTTGGAGAATATCATGGTAAGGGAAATAAGTCAATATCAAAAAACCAAAGGCTGATAAGTGGATGATGATACATAATAGGGTGGGGGTTAAGATAAGAATGGAGGAATTTTGGATTGTGTAGAGGGAAATGAGAGCAGGAGAGGGGGTGAGAGAAGGAAAGATAGTGGAATGAGACAGACATCATTACCCTATGTACATGTATGATTGCACGAATGGTGTGAATCTACATCATATGTAACCATAGAAATAAAAAGGTGCACCCCATTTGTGTACAACAAATCAAAAAACAGTCTGTCAAAATAAAATTTCTTGACTTCCTTTTTTAAAATTTGTTCTAGTTAGTTGTACATGACAGTAGAATGCATTTATACATTTTGACAGATCATGCATAGAGTATAATTTCTCATGTTTCTGATTATATATATTGTAGTATCACATCAGTAATGCAGTCATTTATGCACATGAGGTAATAATGTCTGTTTTACTCTACTATCCTTCCTACCCCCATATCTCTCCCATCCCTTCATTCCCCTCTACCTAATATAAAGTAACTATTCCTTCCTATCCCCCCCTCTGCTTATTGTGAATTAGCATCCACATATCAGAGAAAACATTCATTATTTGGTTTGGGGGGTTTGACTTATTTCTCTTAGCATGATATTCTCTTACTCCATCCATTTACTAGCAAATACATAGTTTCATTTTTCTTTAAAGCTGAGTAATATTCCATCATAAAGATTTTCTTTATCCATTCATCTGTTGACAAGTACCTATGTTGTTCCATAGTTTAGCTATTTTGAGTTGAGCTCCTTTAAACATTGATGTGGCTGTGTCATTGTAGTATGCTGATTTTAGGTTCTTGGCATATAAACCAAGGAGTGGGATAACTGGGTCAAAGAGTGGTTCCATTCCGAGTTTTCTGAGGAATCTCCATACTACTTTCCATAATGGTTGCACCATTTTGAATTCCCACCATTTTGCAAAACATCTGTGTTGGCTGTCATTCATCACACACAAAAAAACATGCAACTTCTTGCTGTATGAACAATTTCACTTAATTTCAATATTTTTCTCTCACTTTCTTTTTTACTAACCAGTATGGATTTTGTTCCTATTTGCTTGGTTTTATCCCTAATTTTAATAGAATAAAATGAAATGACAAAAGGAAAACAAAACATATGTTCTATATTCATAGAGTATAAAAAGGAGGTGTATGGGATGTTTTTAGAAATATTTGAAAGAGAAGCAGATGAACAATATCAATAATTCACTTGCATTGGAAATTCTATTTTTAATCCTGCATTTATGGGATTTTTTCCTCAGCCTTTCTCTGAAACTCTTCCCATTCTAGGCATGTTCTTTCTTTTTTTAATATTCTAAAATATGGAAAAATGAGTATAAACAAACAAAATGAGACTTGCAAAGTACGTTTTCACTAATAAGATGGTTTCTTCACACTTGGTGGACAGGTTGAAATCACCCTTCATAAAGTAGAGTGTAGTTCTTCTTTTTTAATAAATCTTGACACCCATATTAAGCTCATCACTGTTGCTCTTAGGAATTTGTGTGCAAAATATGTTTCCATACTTGAGTAAACTCTGAAGCCTCTGATCATCTGATTTGCTTGACGAAGTAATTTTTATTGCTATTCTAAAACATTTCAGATAACAACATTAATTTGATTCATATTCAGTATTTATAGAAATTATTGAAAATAAAGATCCATGCGCATCTCCATAATGTTAACTCAACTACACCAATCTGTACTATCAGAGGGCAGCAAGAATCCATGAATAAATTACATTTAGCGATGTGTTGGTAAAGGTTTATCAACCAGCTTTCTAGGAGAACAAAAGCATTCCCACCACAGTCAATTTCAAGTTTCCAAAATGCTGTCACTCAACAGAGTTTTTGTAGGCATGCACAATTAGCTCACCTGATCCAGTCCATTTAAACTGCAGTAAACAATTAACAGTCTATTAAAATATTTTAATACAGCTATATTTTCTTAACAAAAGAAAGTGAGATATGGTTAACTCTCTAGCATCACAGACAAGAATGAGTTCTACCATCATTTAAGAGGTGTGTCACACACTTCCTACATGTGCTTGAAATTAGAGGTTAAAAAACTTGTTTGTGTATCAACCAGCATGATTATTTTCTCATATTTTAAGTAACTGAAAAATAATCAAAGAGATAGTAATATTTTTGGTTGATGAAAACTGTAAGAAGATCAAATTTGAATGCATGTAAATAAAACAACCACCACTCTATGTTTACACATTGCCCATAGACACTTAAACACTCTAATATCTAGAATTCACCAGAGAAAGATGATGTGGTCCTTCAGGCGTACTATATTTTCTTTCTTGCTCTTTAAACAGTCTACCAATGTCTTCTCTACTATAGTATGTACTCTCTCTTTTAAAAATATATTCATGTGTATTCATATATCATTGATGAATTTTAAATTATAAATATATTTTATATTAAAAACTATTTTATTAGTGTTTATTCTCCATCCATATGGACACTTCATACAATCAGATTGTCCAATTCTGAATCCTGAGTATCATGGCAGGGATACCAATTATTTTATTTACAATTTCTGTATGTGTGTGTGTGTGTGTGTGTGTGTGTGTGTGTGTATAAACATAACTTCTATAGGAATGGTCTAAAATCACATTATGTCAAAAGGATTTTTATTCAAAAGGCATTTGAAATTGATATTTAAACACAGAATGAATTATTAAGCAGTTCTCAAACTTTTGGACTTCATGATCCTTTTATAATCCTAAAAATTATTGAACAATCTGAAAGATTTTGTATGTAGGATGTATAAATACTTGTTTGGATGGATATATGGATAGTATATATATATATTTACCAGTACCATAACAAAGATTAAAGCTGAGAGATGTTTAAACATGCATCTATTAATACAATTTAAAATAAAATAATTTCATTATTTGTTGACATATTTATTGCTCAAGTTTGATTTTTGCACTTCATACTGTGCTTTTGATAAGTGAATTTTCATTGCTACTTCTGAATACAATTGTTATGATCTGTAGTTTGTAGCCTAACATAACTTTATTGTTGAAGAGGTGAGTATTATAAGTCTTTTCAGATAATTGTGAATATTATTATTTGGTACTACAGTGAAATTCAACAGGTAGAAGTTGTGATATAAAAATCTAAACTATATAAGTAATATTTTGAAATCAGTTTCACCCAATTTGTTGTTCTAGCTTGTTCTTTGGATGGATCTTCTACTAGCAAACAAAACCATGCCCAAGTCATTTGGGAGATATTTGTCCCCTTAATCATGAAATATTCCAAATGATGACACTCATTATTATACAATGACAAAAGATCTCATCCTTTAGTATCATCACTGAACAGTTTTTCTGCCTTAAAAGGCCGAATGTTTTCCCTGTTAAGTGGATGATAATATAAAATCTATTTGGGGGCTGAGGGGTAAGAGGAGAATGGAGGAACTTTAGATTATGTAGAGGGAAATGAGAGGGGGAGGGAGGAGGGGTATGAGAAATGGTGGAATGAGAGAGACATCATTACCTCATGTACATGTATGATTAACAATAATGATATGAATGTACATCATGCCCAACCATAGAAATGAAAATTTATACCCCATATGTGTACAATGAATCAGAATGAAGTCTGTAAAAAATAAATAAATAAGTAAATAAATAAATAAATAAATAAAGCTGTCGGACTCGGCAGATAGAAATGTTCCAATTTTGTTCACTTGAAAGCTAGAATTTATTATTGGCATTAAATATGTCAATTGATTTTTCTTAAATTGATTATTTCGTATATTTTAATTTTAATACTAAATGTACCACAAATTCAAGTTTGAATAACCACAGTTGTTCTGTTACATTATGTCACACAAAATAAAAAATGGCTTGCCATGGGAAACAATTGCACAAGTGATTTTCTTCAAGGGAAATATTATAGTTGTGTGTGCAGCACAAGTATCTTCTTTCTATTTTCTGTTTTGGCATGCAGATTTGTACCAAAGATTGAGATATACTAAACTTAATTTTCATCTTTCTATCAAGAACATTCTTAAAACTCTCTTTATATTTTATTAGTATGCTTCAATAAAAATATATACTTAGTACTGCAATTTTATATATCTTCCTCCAACACTAGTTACCCACTATTGCATTTGGAACAATAAATTCAAATGTCAATATGATGCAAAAGAAAAATAACATCTTGTTTAGTCTATGAAAATAATTTTTGCCTTGTGCCTTCCTACGAGGACCTTGCCTCCTTTCCCCATTTTCCACCCACCTAGACACAGGCTACGTTGTTTATTCTTTCATAACGATGCCCTCCTTGTAAGGACTTAATTAACCTAGATGTTAAAGCCTTCTTCCCCTACATCCTACCCTCTTTTAATAAAACAATCCTAATCTATTCTATTTGAATAGAATAATTCTAATTCTTTTCGAGTACATCATGCCTGTAGAATTCCTTTGTACCTAGAAAACATACATGTCTAATTCTGTTGAAGTGGACATAATGAAAGGGATGTATGAAAGTTTCAAATTGGGTCCTTCAAAGATTAAGAGTACATATGATCTCCCTTCTTTCCTTGCCTAGACAAATTACAAATATGGTAGCTGGAACTGAAACTTATGATGTGAAGAAAGTTGTTAAGAATGTTACAGCCCATTTTTTGAAGCCATTGCATAATTACCACATTACTTATATTTCTACTGTTATTTCAAAGAATAAAATTTCATTTTGTCTAAGTCACTATTATTCAGCTTATATTACTACAGCCAAACTTACATTCTAACTAATAAAGGGACCTTACCAAATGGCCTCTAAATTCTTTAATATTACAGAGTCTGTGTTTTAACTAAAAATAGCATTTACATATTAATATAAGGGACTTCTTCTGAGAGCAATTTTACATAAAACTGTATGAAGTTGTTAGGATATTAATTTTCCTTACACTTCTATGTTATAAAGTAATATTTAATTATTTGTTTTCGTTCCAGCCACTCCATGATGATTCACAGGCATATTCTAAATAATGAACAACAAATTTAAAGATTTTAATATTTAGATATTTTCAGCATGTTATGGAGAAATTTAAATTACACAACAATGATAAAGTATCTAGTACATGGAAAGGTCTTAAATAATTATTTTCTATTTCCAAAACACAAAACTCCATTTCTCATGTATAGACAATTTTTCATACATTATTGAATTTTCTGCAACAAGTTTTTTATGAGTTCCATACTCAATATTTGTAAAAAGAATAATGGCATAAAAGCTATAAGAAACATACTGTTGCTTGTACAGTAGACAAATAGACTAAATTCTAATTTCAAAGTGTCAGGTGGATAAACTTTCCTAGGAGAACAGAAAAAGAAAAAAAGAGAATGAGTAGTATACTCTGTCCTTGGTACCTCAAAATAAATTTCAAAATAGGCAAAATTTGTTCTTTCACTTACGGCACCTCTCTGCACTCAGTTTATGATGTAGCCTAAACTTTAGGACCAAGATTTTAAAATGAGCTTAGCTCTTCACTGTGCTATTCCTACTTTGACTTTCTGTTCCATAATCCTTTCATGATCTTTTATTTTATTAACTCTTTGGTAGCTGTTAGCTGGAATTTTCCTTAATTCATACCCAAGTATAAAAACTATTAATTTTAAAATATATTACATATTAGCCATAACAGTCATTAATATGAAGATTTCAGGCAAAGCAAAAAATAATGAAATGAGGGTATGTGGCATTATAGTGTTGTGTCTGCTCTTTGACTTTTGCTCATGGATAGAAGTTTATGTATAGCAACCAAATAATTTGCCACCTTAATGTTTTGTGCAACAAACACTGTACCAGTCTACAATTCACAAAATAGATGTCCAGACCTAACTTGATAGAGGAATATTTTGTTAGATAGCTGAGTTTGATAATACAACAAAGGTAGAGGTCTTGCTTTCCTTTGGAAATTCTGTGATCTGGTGTGTGTGTGCCCACACGTGCTGGTGCATGCATGCCCATGCACAGGTATAACAGTACAAAATGACAAATCATCTTCTCATTAGATTCAAATAGTAACCTTGAAGCATTGTCTTATTCTCTCTTTAAATTCATTCATTCTGTCCTCTTAGGAGAAGGAAGCTAAAAACAAAAGGAATGGTTTTGAACATAATACATTTTCCGAATAAAAAAGATATGGTCCTTTTATGTTCACATAATTAACTATGCAAATGTCATTTCAACACCTCCTGCCATGTCTTCTTCATACTAAACAGTCTTCTAAGTGTCAGTGTCACATCCAAACTCTTCCCCTTCCTCCTCGTAAGTTAGTGGAGTAGTTGGTCAAATTATTCAGATTTTATTTATAGGAGAAATGAGAACAGAAACAATATAGAAAACATCTCCAGACTACTCTCCTAATATGTGTGCTTCCTTCCTTGAAAGAAAACAAATGTATATTTAGGATAATCTTGGAAATAAAGTCTATAATGATTAAGGCCAAGAACCCTCCCTTTCTCAGAATATTTAAAGTGAGAAGTAATTGTTTGAACACCCAGAATTATTTTCTTTTTGACAATGACTACAGGTTCCTGCCAAAGAGGGTTCGGTAATCAATCTTAACTTTGTCTTCACTGAGGATTGATGATTTTCCTTTATTATATTCCACTAAATGTCTTAGAAAATATTAATGCTTTTTTTTTTTTAAGTACATAAACACATACTGAGTTAGTCAGCTTGGGTTGCCATAATCAGAAGGTCACACAAGAATAACTTAGAGTAGGAAAAGTTTATCTGGGTTCATGGTTGGCTGCCTTGGCTGCCCTGGGCCCACGGTGAGGCAGAACATCATGGCAGAAGGACATGGCAAGGGAAAAGTGGTCGCTTCATAGAAGACAGAAAGTGAGTTGCTTGGGATAAAATATAAACAACAGAAGTATGCTCCTAAAGATCTACTTCCTCTAGTCACATCTTACCTGCATGCAGTTATCAACTAGTGCAGTCATCCTTTCAAATAATTAATCTATCAAATGGGTTAATCCACAGATTAGAGTTTATCTTTCATAATCCAATCATGAGCTTTCAGGGGACACCTCATATCTAAACCATAATAACTTACTTCTTTTAAAAAAAGTCACATTGAGGCACATTTGGAGACTCAGTTATAAATGATAAAGTTTTCTTGGAAATCTACAATGCTTACATGCAAAATACTGAAGTCTATAATTTTAAAATTAGGAAAAAAAAGCTATCTTTATTTGAACAAGGAATTTCCAACACAAAAATTCTTCCTAAAACCTATTAACACCCAAAAATATATACTCAGCAAGCAGAGTTCCATTGTTTTTCTTTATGTAAATTTTCAGATTCTGGAATTATAATATAGTATATAGGTTATCATAAAATATTTTATTATTATCTTGAACTGAAAATGATTTTTGCAAGAACTTTATTTTCTTAATGCTTTAGTTGCTTTCTTAATGCTGGATACCAATTCTTGGCAAATGATTCTCTTAATTGCATTCTCAGTCAGACCCAGAGACCATGGTACCATATACTTGTAAAAGCTATAACTCAATGTAGGTCTGAAAATTAAGTGTTGATGCATTACTGAAACACACTTTGTCGCTTTTTTTTATTACCTTCAGCTCTGAAAATTTCATTTCAATATTCCGCCTGAAAGAGACAGGGTTGCTTTAAGTACGACTCCTCCTTTCATTGTTAATTGGTACATGAAATTATATCTGAGAGAAAAATAATATGGAGTATAAGGAAGTAAACTGATATCATATTAACCATCAGTGGTTTGTATGGACTCAAAGCTTGAGTCCATACTGTGTAGATATGAGGACACTAATATTTCTACAGAACCTGTAATATTGACAATAAAATCTTTATATTTTGAAACACTTCTAAATAATTGTTTCTATGATTTGGAAGAAACACTTTAAATCTCCAAAATAAAGATGCTGAGGATCATATATTCTAAAGATGTGGGCGTTTCATTATCTCAAAGTGGACTCCCTTGTTACATATTGGAATTTTACTGTTATCCATGACCTTTTCTCTTGAGCACTCCCCACTAAAATAGTGTGGCAGAGGAAAGTATATGTTGTTGGGGGTGATCTGACTAATGAGATTGAAATAGGATTTAAAATCTCTTATTCTTTGAAAGTATAACAGTATATTTATAAAAGAGGATTAACTCAAAGTGTTTTTCCATATTGTATGAAATGCCCTTTTTATATCAGCTTTAATATGAAGGCTATTGTATTTTTTAGTATATATAGATAAAATTGGTTATATAATATAAAATTTTCACTGATAGATATATCCTTAAGATTATAGATAACAATGTTTGTCCTAAACTCCTTCCCATTCTAAATGGTAGTACTAATGAAAAATAATAAAATGTTGTTCTAAAAACCAGAATCATGTTGATTTTTCAAATAATGCCTTTTTCCAAACTCTCTCATGATTCAGTGACAAAAATCTCATTTGAGTGTAATTTGTAATCAATCTAATTCTTATTTTTAACACCATTTAGATAAAGTGTGAAATCTCTAATTCTCATAGTATAGTTTATAGTCCTCATAAAAAATACAAAAGTACAAAAATAAGCTTCCTTTATCCCATTAAGCATCATTTCATCACTTATAGGTGTATATCTGTAGACACACACATACCCATCCAAGTCATTCCAATGACATGTGACTCATATCAATTATTTTTTCCTTGAGTTTTAAGCCAAGGCACTATTTTCTAAAGGCAAATGATTTCATGAATCAGGAAGGTAAAACCAAATATTGCCAAGATCCATGTGACCACAAATCCCTAGCCCTGATAAAAAAGTCTTTGAAGCACTTTTTTTAAGGCATCCACCACAAGTTATAAAGTGAGTGAATACATTTCAAAAATCAATGCCAATTGAAATAAAAATCCTCTATCTCACAATCTAGATGCACTTCAGACAGCAACAAATAGAACAGCACAAAAGAACATTGATGTGACAAAAGAACATAGAAGAAAATGAAGGTCAGCTTGTTGTGGTTGTTCTATTAAACCCAGCAGGAAGACTTCATGTAGGCTTCTCAAAGGAAACAAAAAAGATCAAGTCTGAGGTAATACCTTGTATTGAGCTGAAATAAAATTAGTTCACAAAAGCAGGAAGGTTATCAATAAACAAATCCAAAAACAAAATAGTAAGACTATAAGGAAAGCCTACCAATTTTAAGGAAAATTTATATGCATGCATGTATATATGTGTAAATATGTGTGTGTGTATAATATATTCCTCTATGTTTTTCTAAATACACACAAATACATACACCCCTCAGCTACATATTAAAATATAAGAACAACACATGATTATGATATAAACACATGATTTTTCTTTCATAACCTCCTCTAAATTCCCATTAAAAAGAATAAAATTATATCACTATCTCAAGTTATAAAGTTATTGAATCAATATGCAGAAATGTGTAGAGAACTTTTGGAAAATATGCTGTGGAAAACAGAATGAGAGAAAATCTTAATTCAGAATTTATCATGTGTAAGTGAAATACCTATATAAATGACAGATAGAGGAAACATTCAGTGGAACCATCCATATCCCTTGATGAGGAACCACAGACATGACATGATCGGATGTGATAATTTTGTTGACTCCTTCATGAGACCTGTCAGGGTTTGTTAGGATTAACTAACATGTATTCAGCACAGACTATGTGTCGAACACTGTTACAAACACTTTCCCTGTTTTTCCTCATTTAATAGAATGCTACAAGGTGGGCAGCATCATTACACTATTGAGGACACTGAAGTTTAGATGATCTTAACAATTTGTCCAGGATTAATCAGCTAGTTATAGCAAAGCTAAGATCCTCACTTGATTTTAGCTGCACAACTTGGATTCTCAGTCATTATACCATGGCCCTTCCCAGGTTTACCAGGTTTGCTAGACAAGGATTCTTAGCTCCTGCTAATCCTCATCACTTTGAGGTTTGACAGGCTGTTGAATTCATGAAAATGAATTGAGTCATGGAATGGAATAACCAATAAACAAGTAAGTGTTTGGGGAGAAAAATGGGGATACTAAATTTAAAACTGAAATAGATGAAGTAGAATGTTAAAAAGAAAGATGAAATGATTTATCCAAACAAAATAATAATACCAGATCCAATACTATAATGTGGGGATGTAATTTGTACATACAGATTTAAGGTTCAGGAAGGTGGATAATAAAGATAGACAATATGCATAAAATAATTTCTATAAGAAGAAAACTTAAGAAGAAGAGAGAAAGAAACTGAGAAAAAGAGAGAGACAGAGAAGATTTGATTCTGATGAAAAGAAAATGGGCACCAAGCAAAACTGATGGAAAAGGATTGTATTTATTGGTTTTTCAGTTAATCTCAATGATTTTTAATTAGTCTATTGCACTTCTTCCTAGTTCACTGCTTTGGTCACTTTTTGCTGCTGTGACCCAAAGACCTGACAAGAAAAATTAGAGGAGGAAATGTTTATTTGGGGCTCATGATTTCCAGGATCTCAGTTCACAGATGACCAACTCCATTGCTCTGTGCCAGAGATGATGCATGGCATCATGGAGGAAGGGTGTTGTGACCAAGGAAAGCAATTCAGAGCATGGCAATTAGAAAGCAGACAGAGAGTAAGCTTGACTCACCAGGGACAAAATATATACCCCAAAGGCCCACACCCCCAGCAACTTACCGACTTACCTCCCATCAACCACACACTACCTGCCTACAGTTATCTCCCAGTTAACCAGATTAAAGCCTTGATTGGGTTAAGGCTCCCATAACCCAATCATTATGCCTCTGCACTTTCTTGCATTTTCTTTCACATGTGCTTTTGGAGGACACTTCATATCTAAACCATAACACTCACCAAGGAGTTTAAAATTTGGGCAGATTTTAAGAGCTCATTTATTGTGTGCACTGGTACAAAGGAAAAGACAGAAGTTGTGCTACAACAACTTCATTATTCCTGACTGGCTCCAGGGTCAATGCATACAGCATTTGCTCATCACAAATCCAAGTTTCTTCTCAGGGTGGAAATAAATCAAGGAAGACATGAGTAGAGGATTGTCCTGGACAACAGTTTAGCTTCTTCAGTTTCTACCTTTCTGTCTTGAGGGAGAATCAGAAGAAAAGAGAAAATCATAAGAATGTTAAATAGTATATAAATATAAAGCTCAAAACATCTGTCCAGGTGACCATGTGAGAAAAGCCAACCATACCTTTTCTTTATAAGACTGTGAATGAAAAATGACATTCACTAATATTGGAGAATGATAGATTAGCCAGGTTTTGTTAGAAGAAAATAATGTGACTAAAAAATTTTATAGTTAGTCAAGTTCTGTGTAAGAGGAAAACAAAAAGTATATTCTTACAGACACAGTGACTTTTGCCAAATGGCTTTGATTTATTAAGGAAATCAAATAAACAAAAGCGATTTTCATGTGAGTCAAAAGTTTTTCTAACCAGGCATGGTGGCACATGCCTTTAATCATAGAGGCTCAGGAGGCTGAAGCAGGAGAATCGCAAGTTCAAAGCCAGCCTCAGCAACTTAGCAGGGTCCTAGGCAACATAGTGAAACCCTATCTCTAATTAAAATACCAAAAAGGGATTCGGATGTGGCTCAGTGGTTAAGTGTCTCTGGATTCAACCTCTAGTACAAAACAAAACAAAGCACTCTGATAATAATGATGTTGTTGCATAGTCATTGAAATAGTGCAGGAAATATTACAAAGAGCAGAAGTAGACAAGCAGATGTTACTATTTGTTTGGTGATTATAGAAATCAAGTGAGCTATGTAGATTCTTACCATTCATGTAATCTAGTGCATTTTAATCATACTGAACAATAGATTTCATTGTGTCATGTTAGTAATGCATATGACATATTTTAACCATTTCTATCCCCCATTACCTAATCTTACTCTCCTCTCCACTAATAGTCTCCCTTCTACAAAAATAAAATTATTTAAATCTTATAACCATTTATTCTTTCACTCACAAATGTGTAATGTCATTTATAGGCATAGGAGATGCATCAGCTGTGTGTGTGTGAACATATGTCCTAGAAATTGGAGTTAAAGACATTAAAAAACAACTTATACATTGCTTTAGAAGGAGGTAAAAGTTATAACAAAAGATAAATCTAATAATAAGATAGGGAATGCCAGGGAAGGTGTGTGTGTGGGGGGGGGTGTGTGTGTGTGTGTGTGTATGTGTCTATAAATAAATTTATTTTTTTACTGATATATAAAAGCATAAATATTATACATATTACCCTCAATAACTATTTTATAATGTTGACAATTTTCAAAGCCTTTCTAGCTTTTTGAAATGTACAGTATATTATGGATTTCTATATACTATGCAGTAACACATCGGCACTTCTTGACTCTGTCACTGACTGCTTACTGATCCTGTCCTCACCCCTCTCTCCTCCCTACTGTCCTCACTCTGTGTCCTCTAGAAGCCAAACATTCTACTCTCAGCTTCCGTGAGATTCCACATGTGAGTGAGATTATGTGGTACTTGTTTTGTGTACCTGGTTTATTTCACTCAACACAATGATCCTCAGTTCCATCCATGTTTTCACAAATGACTGAAGAGTATTCTACTGCTTATATGTACCCCATTTTCTTCATTTGTTCATTAGTTGGTGGACAATCTTGTTGGTTCCATTCCTTGACGATCAGGAATAAACAAGGAGTACACCTGTCTCTTTGACATACTCATTCCATTTTCTTTAGATATACACTCAGAAGTGGACTGCTGAAGCTTACTCATGTTATAAGCCAAGACTTTAAAGAGATGAGGAGGCACTGATCCATATGCATTATGGAGGAGAGAGAACAGCATGTTCATTAAGGCCTAGGTTCCTCATGGAGTGTATCAAGACAGGAAATGTGGTCAGAGAGGTTCAACAGGTTACAGAGAAAGGAGCTTAAACACCCACTTTGAAAACTATCAAGATAAGATTGGTTTCACAGATAAAATTTTTCTTAACATTTAAAATGACAGAAATGTTCTTTAAATTTTTTTCCAGGCTAGAGGCAACTATAGGAGGCAATCTGTTTTTATAAAGCCAATATAACTCTATCCTGAAAAAAAAGTAATACAAAAATGGAATAAAAAAAATGACTATATTTAATTTTTTAAATTTCATTACCAAAGAATAAAGTATCTTATTCAAAGTCAAATGACACATAAAGGACAGGCTGTGGCATCTTGGATGGCACTTTCAGATTACCTACCTGTTTTAGGGACTGGTAATGCTAAATTTTATGGTAGAGTTAGCACTTGATAAAGGGATATTACCTACTATCTTGACATTTGGCTAGAAGGGCTCAAAATAGTCACAGGTATATGTCAGTAGTTACATCAGTTAGATCCAGAACATAGTCGCGTAGTAGTGGTGTCCATTCTGTTATGCTGAGTGTTCATTCTGGTGGTTTGTTTTTCATTCAGTAGGATTCATTAAATATTTAAATATTTTCCATCTCTACTCCAGCGCATAGTACAAAAATGTACTATGACCAGCAGAAGAAGACCTTAGTGTTAGGATGTTGTTTGTTGAAGCAACAATGGATTTAAAGATGAATATACTTAATGTTTTAAATTTAATTGTCAAAAAATAAAGTATCTTGTTGGAAGGGAAATGCCATTTCTACCATTCTTGTATATTCTTAAAGGACTACTGGTCCCATAGGAGCAAGAGATCAAGGTGTTCCCTCAGTCTTTCTTGGGAAAAGTGAAATTGCTTTCTAACTTTGAGCTGGAAGTCTTGTCTTCAGAGAACCTCCACTGGTGAGCTAGTTTCCCTCTCTTTTCAGAAACTAAAGAGCATCACATTTTATTCTTTGTTCCCATGTGTCTTCCCCTCTATTTTATTATTTAGTTAACTGAACTAAACTGAGGGTACATATGAGTTTGGATACTAGTGATCACAGGGTGCAAAGGTAGTCTGACATGAGGCTGGAGAGTCTCCCCATGATCCATGAGGCAAAAAGCTTTCGAAAAATTGCCAAATGAGCCAAGAGGCTCTGCATCTTATTATCTTCCTCCAAATCAAGCTGAGGAACATTTCTGTGATTTGTTTCATACACTGGAAACATTTTTTTTTTCTTTAAGAAGCAGCCAAATCTATAAAATATATCAATAGCTTAGTTGTGAAATTTGCACAAGAGAACAAATCAATTGACATTTGATATTTTCATTCGTAAAATATATTGGGCATTAGTTTTCAAGGGTTAATGCATTTAAATTGAAAGACTTATGAAAAGCCGGCCTCATTTAAAGAAACATGGCATTAAAATGCTAAAGCGAAGGGGTTCTTTGAAGAATATTTATAAGGGAGTCAGTGTATCATTCTGCACCTGTTGTTAAAAGGAGGTACAACTGCTCAAGTTCCAGATTGAATTGGCTTCAAAGATTAAAAAAAAAAAAAATAGCCTCTCTGTCTGTAAATTTTTCCTCTCTTGTGAATAGAGATTTGTCTTTCTCAAGGGAGGAGTGGCAGACTATTGGGGCATTCTCCGCAGGCAGCACCTGTGAAACTTGGCAAACTTGAGGGTCTTAAGCTGCTGGTATGAATAGCATTGCACTATGAGAGTAAAGAGGCCACCAGTACTTTCTAACGAATGAAACCCTGGAATACTAATTTTGGAATCTGAATTGTGTGACTAGTTCAACGTTTAAGTGTTGTTTTGAAATAGAGTTCACTTCATCTCACCAAGTTTGAAAACATGTCCTCTGGCATTAATTTCGGCTTTTTATTTTATGAATGGTTTGTTTTGATGTTGAGGAAATGCATCAAAATTAAGTTACAATTCCTCTGAAATTTCTGGTTTTAGGAAATGAGATTAACCACTTGTTTAACATTGCTTTTTATGCTTTTGATAGATAGAATTGGTGGTTAATAATAGGTTTATGGGCATAAGGACAGATCTGTGTGTGTCACAGTTTTATACAACGTGATTAGGTAAATTACTTTTGCATGGCCGATGATCCCATTTGCCAACAGTAAACATATAACATTGATGTTAGTATCACATCATCAATGTGATAGGAAATGTATAGATTTTCTCCTTTTAATCTCTTTAAGACTCTTTATAGTTAGACCAACAATACAGTATAGTTGGAAGAGAAATCAAAATGTTTCTGAACGTTACTGAAAAATATTGATATACGGTTATCTTCAGTAAAAATAGTATTTGAAAGAAATAAAACTGAAATTAAAAAGTGTCATGGTGATGTAGAACAAATAGAAAATTCTCAAATCAATACAGCCTGGCTGTTCTTTTCCTAAAGTGTTCTTTTATCCTACTTCCTGTCCTTATTTGCTAGAAACTCAGTTGAAATATTTTCTCCTTTCCTAAAAACTTTTCTTAACCTTCTTTCTCTCCAGCAAAATTAAGAAATGTCTCCTGTTTTCTTCTGTTGTGACTTATTACATTTGTCTGCCTACATGTCTGTCTTTCTAATAGAGGTTCCCTCAGAGACAAGGGTTTGTACTTTGCTCATTATGTCAGCCCTTTGGCTTTACATAAAGAACATCCAAAACATGTTCACCGCAGATACCATGTCAGGTCTATTAAAAAAGAGAGGTAACGTAAAACATTGCCTGGAGAAAACCTAACTATGGATTTATGCCATTTGCGATATAGTCACAAACCTCTCCTGCTAATGCTATTTACTACCAGTAGATGCAGTATGGTTTTCTTTAAATATTACCATTAATTTAAAAAGATATAATCAGTATAATTTAAAAATCATGCCCTCAGATGCAATCTTCTGATACTGACCCATCTATTTCTGGTGCAGATATTTTACCTGTACTATATAAGATTTATTTGTGTTGAATCTAAAGTTTAGATATGGCTTGTATTTTCATTGCATTCAGTTATAAAATCCCCTGTTGGGGTTTTTTGTCCTTCCTTGTGACTGGTCTTTTGGTAGAACTCCAGGTTTGATTCTTTGGGTTGAGAGGCTGCTCTCATTGAGGTGTCTGTGATCTGGAATCAGGTTCTGAGGACAAATCTACACAGGCCATTCTGCAATCTTCTTAATCTTTAGGTCGCTTTCCTAATATTTTAGGTCACTGAGATCCTTTGTCCTTCCTTTCATGTTCTGTACCCAATGAAGGACTTGACTGTCCTGCCAATCCTTCTGAGTCTCACCTCTCTCTTTGCAAAGCTACTTATAACCTCAGTTCTATACAAGGGCAAGAGGGCTGCTGGCTCCCTTTTGCCCTGATCCTACCGCCAATGCCACCTACAATCAGGCCTGACGGAACAAAGCACACATACCAATTATCACCTGAGCCCCCTGGTTTTCCCCCACACTTATCTGGGATGGGCTACAAATTGTTTCTGAAACACATTTGTATCCTTGTGTTTCTTGTCCCCAAACTGGAAGGTGATTTTTTTAAATAAGAATTAAATACTTCAATGCTTTCTTTCCTAACTTATACAATAACTTCTTCTTCACCTCAAAAGGCATGTGATTTATATTTAGCTATCTGAATTGAGAAAAAGAGTCTCAAAGTATTCATAAGGAAGTTTGGTTTCATGTTGGCAAGGTTCTATCTTTCAAGGACTGAGAGGTACTTTGTTAGTTTCCCTGAGCCAGGATGCATCCTTGGTAAAATGGAAGATGACAAGAGAGTTGTGGTGGTTGAAAGAAACAGTGTGTCCAGCAATATTAGATAACACATTTTATAAACATTGCTTTCCTTCTCCTGTAGAATAGATTCCCCCTCCTTATCCATCAACCATCTAGACTTAAAGATCTTGCAAAGTCTCCCCCCTGTTCCTATCATCTTCCATCATTCTTAAATGAATGCCTAGCTAATTGCCAGTGCTAAAGAAATCTTCATTTTATTTATATTCCCTCATCTATTTGTACACACTGGTCTTTGTGTTCCACTTTCATACCAAGCCAAGGCATCTGTACTCTTCCTGGAATACGTAGCCTTTGCATAACTGCACAAATAGCCAACAATAAACATTTGGCTCTCATCTCAAATATCACGTCCAGTGAGGGGCTTTCCACCTTTGCTTTACACAATATTCACCAGAACATTCTGCTCTCAGTTGTTTCAGAGGCTTATGCTTATTTATATTTTACTGTTTATGTATTGTTTCACTTATTTGTTGAGAATAAATGTTGCAATGGGATCGTTTCTTTTTTTCATTATTGTATTCCTAATCCCCAGTATAAGAGGTTTATTATTTTGTTTTTATCTTCCTATTTTGTTTTTATTGAATTAAAGTACAAACATTTCAGTTGATCGTGCACACTAGTTCATAGTTATTATTTTCTTTCTATGTCGACACTGTCTTATCTGATGTATAAATGCTTTCTTTTTCTATTTTGATCCTTTGTTTTGTCTTTCATTCTCTTTCCTGTTAGGGGTAGCTACGCTATGGACTTAATATATGTTCTTAAATGTGTATGTGTCGTAGTATAATAGGTAGGGATGATGTTTAGTACACATATTGAGTTTTTATTAATTTAAATGTTTTGAGATCCTTGTATTTTTCTCTATTTATACAATATGACGTTTAATTGTTGCAGAATATGTTATAGTCTGCATTCCTTATACTTCCTATCCATGCCCTAGTCATCTGCCCCAAATTCTCTCTAATCTCCACCACTGTACACAGTACTACAATGAATATGCTGCTCAGTGTTCTGCTTTTGATTTGTGGAGATTCTTCTGTAATACATGCTCAGAAGTGGGACTGCTGAATCATAACTTATACTTACTTTCAGTAAGACATAGTAACATAGTTACATTCTGTTTTTATATTGTGGATGAGGTAAATTTCTCACACAAACCTAAGTTCTTAGAGAATAAATTTATAGCCATACTATAGACTGTAGACTATTACTTACCTGTGGTAGCATAATAAATTTCATCCTAAACTTAACAGCTTAGGACAACAAATATTTATCATCTTGCAATTTCTTTGGGTCAGAACCTGGGGAGTAGCTTATGTTGGTGTTTTACTTTGAGTTTCCCATGAAGTTGCACTCAGGCTATCAGCCAGGCTGCAGGCATATGAAGGCCAAACTGGGACTAGCAGATATTCAAGATTTTCCACTTGCATGACCCTTGTCAGAAGTTCTCAGATCCTTAAGTTGTCCGAGTGCTCTTTGAGTGTCTTCACATTAACTTGCTTCTCTGGAAGTTAATGATCCAATAATAAGAGTTAAAAGAAAAACACAAAGGTGTTATGATTTATTCTCAGAAGTTACAGCAGTCATCACTGTTTTCTCTCTGATAAATACAATTCTCACCCACACTCAGGGGAGGGTAATTAAACTCTGCCTCTTCGAGGAAGGACCGTCTACTTATAGACATATGTCAAACTCACCATAAAAGTCATAAGAAATAAAGGGGTACTCTAAGTTCTGAATACATGTTTATGTGTTATCTCCTGTTTTTGAGTCCTTAAACATTTAATATGAACTTCACACTAAACATATTCCTAAGTGATATAAGGAGTAAATGATGAAATCTTAAAGTTGTTTTTAATTTGCATTTCTCTATTACCAGAGATGTTGAAGACTTTTTCATATACTTATTAATTACCTGTATATCTTCTTCCTGTAAAGTGTCTGTCCAGTACCTTGGCCCATTTATTGATTGGGTTGTTTGTATTTTTGGTGTAAAGTTTTGTAAGTTCTTTATAAATTTCGGAGATTAGTGCTCTATCTGAAGTGCATGTGGTAAAGATTTTCTCTCACTCTGTGGGCTCTCTTTTCACATTATTGATTGTATACTTTGCTGAGCAAAAGCTTTTTTAGTTTGAATCCGTCCCATTTATTGATTCTTGCTTTGATTTCTTGTGTTTTGGGAGTCTTGTTAAGGAAGTCTGATCCTAAGCCAACATGATGACAAGTTAGGCCTACTTTCTCTTCTATTTGGTGCAGGGTCTCTGGTCTAATTCCTAAGTCCTTGATCCATTTTGAGTAGAGTTTTGTGCAGGGTAAGAGATAGAGGTTTAATTTTACTACATATGAATTTCCAGTTTTCCCAGCACCATTTGTTGAAGAGACTGTCTTTTCTCCATTGTATGTTTTTGACTCCTTTGTCTTGTATGAAGTAACTGTATTTATGTGGGTTTGTCTCTGTGTCTTCTATTCTGTACCATTGGTCTGCCTGTCTATTTTGGTGCCAACACCATGCCATTTTTGTTGCTATTGCTCTGTAATATAGTTTAAGTTCTGGTATTGTGATACCTCCTGCTTCACTCTTTCTGCTCAAGATTGCTTTGGCTATTCGAGGTCTCTTATTCTTCCAGATAAATTTCATGATTGCTTTCTCTATTTCCATGAGGAATGCCATTGGGATTTTAATGGAATTGCATTGAATCTGTATAGCATCTTTGGTAGAACGGCCATTTTGACAATATTAATTCTGCCTATCCAAGAACATGGGACATCTTTTAATCTTCCAAGGTTTTTGTTAATTTCTCTCTTTAGTGTTCTGTATTTTTATTGTAGAGTTCTTTCATCTTACTCCAATTAGAATGGCTATTATCAAGAACACAAGCAATTATAGATGTTGGCATGGATATGGGGAAAAAAGCACACTTGTAATTGCTAGCGGAGTTGCAAATTGGCGTAGCCACTCTGGAAAGCAGTATGGAGATTCCTCAGAAAACTTGGAATGGACCCACCTTTTGACCCAGTTATCCCACTCCTCGATTTATGCCCAAAGGACTTAAAATTAGCATAGTACAGTAGTGCAGCCACATCAATGGTTATAGCAGCTCAATTCACAGTAGCTGGATTGTGGAACCAAAATAGATGCCTTTTAACAGATGAATGGATAAAGAAACTGTAGTATACATACACAATGGGATATTATTCAGTCATAACAAATAATAATATTATGGCATTTGCAGATAAATGGATGGAATTGGGGAATATCATGGTAAGTGAAATAAGACAGTCCCAAAAAAACCAAAGGCCAAATGTTTTCCCTGATATGTGGATGATGATACATAATGGGGGAAGCGGGTGGGGATAAGAGAAGAATGGAGGAACTTTAGATTACATAGAGGGAAATGAGAGGGAGCAGGGAGCAGGAGTATGAAAGATGGTGGAATGAGACAGACATCATTATCCTATGTACGTGTATGATTACATGAATGATATGAATCCATATTGTGTACAACCATAGAAACAAAAAGTTGTTCTCCATTAAGGTATAATGAATCAAAATGCAGTCTGTAAAAATAAAAATAAATAAATAAATTATAAAAAAGAGTAAAATGAACATCTAGGATTTATGATGTGAAGGAATTTAGAGTAAACAAGATACAAATAATGTAATATTTAATTCAAGGCAGATCCATTAAAACAGGTTCCAGTACAACCCAATATGATACCTATATTCAGGGTTACATTCTATAAGAAATAATGTATTATAAATGTGTAATGTAAATGAAGTTAGCATAAGTCTGCCTGTGAATTAAAGTTTCTCAACAAACTTACAGGTACGATTTACAGATTGATTGAGTAGGCACTTCATAGATAAATCACCCATCTTAAAGAGGCAGAAAAGACCATCCTAAGTAAATGCAGAGATGTACACACACCAGAGTAATGTTTAGAAGTCCTTAGTCATTGATAAATTTGATATGTAGGCCTTGAATATTTTATACATTTCATATCAACGAATACTACCAATTATTGTTTAGATCATGGAAAACTGACCAGTTTTCCTTGGACAAAAATGAATTTAATTTTCCAAATCAGCCAAGAGAGACAGATCCAACTTTTGCAGCACACTTTGTATTGGTCTTATTAGCATCTAATAACTTTATATTGCATGTGCTGCTAGGCCTATGCCGTTCCAAGTTCAGCTGCAAGTGATCTATGCAAAATATGAAATCCAATCATTTATATAAACAGCAGTTTAAAGTTGCAAGCTCAACAATTTAAGAAGAATGGGGATAGATGAAAAGAATTTGTAAATAGGAGCAAAACCAGGTAGATCTTGATAAGCCCATGATGTAGAGACACTGATTATTTGAGAAGAGGGACGGTAATACCAAATTTATCTTTTAGACATTTCCCTTTGGTGGTAGTATCCGTATTAATAAGAGAGGCTGCCATTAAAAGGAGTAGGCATCTAGACAATTGATAACAAGGGTACTCACAGAAGAGGGAAGGGCATATATAAGAGATATATTTAGGGAATAGAATATACAGACTTGGTGATTGAATGGATGTGTAACGATGTGGGGATCTGAAGTGGTTCCAAAGATGTGCGTTTCTACAGTAATATTATATACTGAATCAAGACAGACCCAGTGGTAGAATAGAGATGGTACCTTCTGTTGTTATTATTACTATTATTTCAGTCCTACATGAGAATATAGATTTTTAGTTCATCTCAAAACATCACCTTATAAATCTCCAGTGTAGTTTACATTCTCAAGAGCCTCCATTCACTTCACTGTGAATGCTGGCTCTTCACACTGCTTTTGGTAACAACATTTTGGAGTTGAGCTTTCCTCACTTTTCCTGTGTACCATTAGCCAAATCTAACCTCTTTTGGTCTAATAATAGTAATCTGTATCAGTTAGATCACATTAGTAGTTATAGGAGATGGACTCACGATATGTCATGAACAAACACCACAGGGATTTGTTTTCCTTCATCAAAGAATCCAAGACTGTTCCTAGTAGAGAACAGGGAACAGGATTATATTAATGTGAAAAATTTGTCCCAGAAAGCCTGAGTGCTAAGAGGATAATATGAAGCCAGGACAAAAGTAGAGGGAAGATTAAAGAAAGAGATGGGTTTTCTGGGTTTTGTTTTGAAGTTCAGGGAAAAAAAGTTGTGCAGGCAGTCAAATAACTGCTCTAAGATCTGTCCACTCTCATACTTGCTCAGAAAAACTTGCAAACTGGAGAGATGAATGAGTCTTAAGTCAAACAAAAATCTTCATGGCAAAGCAGAATTGACAATCTGTATACATTTCCAGAACTCTTTCCTGAGTATATACTTTCCTACTCCATCATTTTTCCTTGCCTGGCAAAATCTTAACTCGTGGGCACTACACATTGAGATATATATTCAGCAGATAAATCCATGACTACAGAACAAATATGTGAATCTTAAAGAATTTTTCTCTAAAGAATGGATTTTTGTTCACTAAGATGTTTTAAAATTAGAACTGACAGATTTATTCTTAAGCTTGCCATCATTTTCCCTTATTCTAGCTTTATTTTAGATGTATATTGTGAGCATAGAATTTTCTCTGTTCTTCATTACAGTATATAGAATTAATTTAACCATTTCTTTATGAATTCTATGACTTCTGGGAGAAAATGCTAGAGGAATAAGAAAGGCTGCTAACTAAGCAGCTAAAAACAACCTTTTGTTTCCTAGCATCATCTACAGTTTAAAAGTCTCCATCACGTCAATAGCATTCTCATTCTTCACGCTCGGCATGCTGCTCTAAACACAGATTGGCTTATTGTCCTTAGTGTTCAGAAACTGCACCTGTTCTTTTTTAATGGCATTTAAAAGAGCATAATGCTGTAATTATCTACTGCATGAATTGCAAGTATCCCCAGAACTGGTAAATAATATAGCACTACAAACTAAAATTATGGCTCAATGCTTATTTGCATGTAGATGACCAAAAATATGTCTCTCCATGCACTCTTCATCTAGTAGACAATAAAATTACTATCGTTTCACTTTGAAAAGACAGTTCTGTTTTTTTAATTATTGGCTGAGCTGGATAAATTTTAGAATTGGTTTATAGGAGGAAACTATCAGGAAGAAGGAAAAGAATGAAAGAGTGGGATTTGTTATTAGCCTTCTCACAATCTGTCCCTAATCTTGATCCTTACTTCAATGATGATAATAGAGTAGTTTTGTGTAAATGAGATGATTAAATAAAATAGGATCTGATTTATTTATGCTTTGCCAAGAAATCGCAATATGTATAAATGAAGACGTACTGAAAATTCTATTCCTACTGCTCTGAATAAACATAGCAGTCTCACTGAATCAGATCAGAACTTTCCAGTGTTTCTTCTTATGAAGCAATAACCAGACACATGTAAAAGATTTTTAAATTATTTTTGCATTTTGTCCTTTCTATTGTAGAATGGGTATTGGCATAAAGGTTTCCTCTAATCCAATATATGTCAAGCCTTCTTGAATAAATGGACTCAGCGAGGATTTTCCAAGTGTTAACTATATTAGAAGTGTATTTTGTCTAACATCCTTTGCATCAGACATGTCAGCAAGTTGGTTTGCATGGTTTAGTGTTTCCCTGGATTTTCTGTGTTCCTGCAGGCATAGACAGAGGCATTCCACTTTTTATCTGTTAACCTGGTAAATCATAGTAAGTATCAAATTAGAGTTCGTACTAGGAGCATAATTTTAACAGATAATGTGCATTATGTGTGGGGCATTTATCAGGTACCAGGAAAATTTCTAACAAATTAAATTCTGATTCAAGTAATATTTAAGTTCTGTTGAAACAGCAGAGATTGATAACTTTTTGCCACTAATCAGCTTCCATTGTCTATTTGGTATAGATGAATCAGCTTCTCCATACGGAGCTTCAAAAAATAGTGTGTGACAGATTAAAATGAATGGTCATTCATATAATATGGAGTAATTGCCTGATAAAAAATTATAGAATAAACGCATGAAGTTGTAACATCAGAAAAGAATGTGAAGAAAGTCATTTTAAATTTTAGGAAAGCACCTGATTACTTTCTGGTGACTTACTAATTGATAATCATTTACATATCTCATAGAATTCTTAACCATGATTGTTTTTCTTATTTGTTCATTTATTTAAAGAAAGAAACAAAGTTCAAAGAAAGAATTTATACATACATGTTGAATTTTATATAAAAATGATTTAAAATATTTTCAAGTATACTTTAATGTTTCATAGTGAAGTTATTAAGCACATAAATATTATATCCTTTACTTAGATAACAATAGAAGAAAGTGGTGCCTAATTTCAAACACAAAAATTAGAATAATTGTTCAAATATATAACTAACACTCAATTTTGGATGAAATAAAAATAATGTAAATGGCAAAATGTTTCAATTTGTATTATAGTTCATTTTAAAAGATTCATAATACTACAATTTCCTAATTTATTCACATTTTCAGTTTTATTCCACACTGTGAAAACAATGCTGAGATTCAGTGTGGTTATGATTCATATATTTTAAAGATAAATGAGTACCGCTTATGATCAAATTTCATTTTTGTAAGAGCTACATTACTCTTTCACTGGTTACCTGAATAATCATTTGTTAAAGGATCATTTTCCTTCACTACCCTTAAATCCAATGAAGGTAGAAACTGTGTCCTTGTTGTAGAGTGAAGAATCCCAACTCCCATTCTCTTATGTAATGTCCATTCTAAAAGATTGTGTGGAGAAGGCAGGCAATAGACAATCAGCAGCCAGTTCATTAGATATTAAAATACATAATGGAAATAAACATGCTGATATGATAACAATTGGGGAGGAGAGTATCATTGCATATAGGAAAATCTCTCTGTACAGGTAAAATTTTTAAAAAGATGTAAAGCATGAGCAAGAACTAACCATATAGATCTGAGAAAAGGAAATTGTGAAGGCAAAGACTCAGTATTATCTGAGAAATGAAAAATGAAAAACACTCAATGCTGGGGTGTAGTTCTTGGATGTAAAACAAATATAAATAAATATAATTTTAACACCAGGGGATAAGAGTTATGTTAAAAGGCTATCCAGAAGAACCCAGAGGAAAGGTGATCAAGGCAGACTATACTGAAAATGGAAATGTAGAATTAATCTCTCTGTAATTTGGAAGATAGATAGTTCTATAAGTTCAAGGTCATCATAATAGAGTGCAGAAGCAATTTTAAAAAAGTATTTGTTTTTAAAAATCTATAGTCATACATTGAATTATTAAATGCATGATTATATGTTTATTCTGTCATCATGAAGCAAGGCAAAAGTTCATTGTTGATTCCAGTGTTGCCTAATATTCTGCTCATCCAATTGTCTGTTAATATATGTGTGTCAATGTCTCAGTCAAATTAATTCCAGTTGGATTTGTTACACTACATGTTTAGCTGCTGTGAAGAAAAAGACTTCTATATTGCTATGCACAAAATAGAATTATTTGTCTCCCTTATGTAAAAACCTGAGTTGGACTTTCAGGGCTGCCATAGTGACTTCACAGTGTCAGAGAGCCTGGCTCTTCCCAGCTGTTCCAGGACAGTTTTCATCTCAAGGTAAAGATGATTCCTTCAACTATCACTACAGTGCCTTCATTGCAGCAGCAGTGAGGGAGAAATGGAAAAGAGAAAACACACATCTTTCCTATGAAGGCATAACCTCAAAGTTGAACATATCATACCAACCGTAATTCAGAGACCAGGTCTTAGGGTCATTTTACTGCAAAACATATTAGGGTTGGCCTTTGCCTGGCTGGCCATGTGCTTTGTTAAAAGTACATTACTGTGCAAAGAAAGGAAGATGAACATTAAAAAACAAATTTTAGTCTCTGCTAGATCATCTCATTGTGATTTTAATTTTCAAGTGTTAGATTAATTTTTGGAAATGTAGCAAATTCTTTAATATATAATCAAATGAACTGTGCAGAAAATCAATTACATATTCTGAATAGCTAGCTGAGTCTCACTGCTTCTGCCTTCATCATTATCAACAAAGTCCTCAAGTTAATAATTGCTAAAATGTAATGTACAACTTATTTTTCAAGGAGAAAAGGATATGTTTTAGAGCATTTTAAAAAGAAAACAAAAATATATGCATACATCACTCTGTTTTCCTCATAAAAATTAAATATAATGATATATATGTGTATGTAAATGTGTGCACTTTTATCTCATTATAAAGTGCTTGATGACAGAGCTTTTTATTCTATTTTATTTTCTAATGCTTTGGAACAGCATGACCTTTATTCAGTTAAAGGACCCTAGTTAGGAGTTTGAATACTTATGTTTGAGGCCTTGTTCGACTTCTAATTATCTGTGCGACCTTGGGAAATTATCCTTACCAATCTGGTTTCAATTTCCTCATCTGCCAAATGAAGGTGTTGAACAAGGTGATCTCCAAGGTCCTATCCTGCTCTAATTTCCATGATTGTCTGACTCATGGTACATTGTGAATGCTGATCTAATTAATTTTCTTAGTCACCTTCACGACACTCTATGGAATATATTTTCTCATGATGTTCAAGAAACTCATTCGTATATCTGTAAAGATTTAAGTTAAATACAAACACTAATTGTGACTTTCCTAAGAGGCACAGAGTTGAGTTTGTAAAAATGTGTGCTAATTGCCTGAGAAAACAACTGTCCCTCTTCTTACATTGCTTTTGCACATCTCCTCCACCTCCTCTGATAAGCTTTGAAATGGTGTCAATTTGTATACTCAGCATTACATATAATGCTTTATATTTCAAAACTGTTTTGAAATGCACAGTATAGATAAGTGAGCTTTCTAAGAGTTTTAAGGTGTGTAACTTGGAATGATTTATTTAAATGCCATCATATATCACTGTTTTATTTTCATTGTCAATAAACATTTACCACGCAGTTTCTATATGCTGTAAATTTTTCTGTTTCAAGAATAAAAAAATATAAGTTATTGCCATCAGGTCCCAAAAGCTTAAGTTTATTTAGGGACACAAAGGGATGTACTATATATCACATGTAGATATTTTATATGAGCACAGAGTAGGGAAACTGAAGACAATTTGTAGATGCTCTACCCAACTTGCCCATTAATATCAGGGCTTAAGCAAAATTTTATGCAAATTATCCAAAGAAGGGAAATGACTTCAACAATGACTTGTGGAAATAATTGCATTTAGCTAAAACTTAAAAGAGTGCTCAGAGCTGAATTTTATAATAAAAATTTCAGCAGTTCATGAAGTCTGATTGTATGTGCTGAGAACACTGGGAGCTTAGCACTAGGAAATATATATACATATGTACATATATATGTATTAGATTTTTTTTTAATTCTGACTCAATGGATAGCTGTTTTTTAGGAAACAATTCAATTAATTTAAATCCTCCAATTGGTGGCATTACATATCATATTTAGTACTACTTGTACTTAATACTACTTATATTAAGTATATTATTACAAATAAGTTTTAATGTTACTTAGTGCTAAATAGTTCTTAGTATTTGCAGACATTGAAAATATGAAACTATAATATTTAGTACCTGGTTGGAAGGGAAGTGCTCAGGATTCTAATATTTTACCCTGTTTGCAAGCTAATATGTTACTTTGTTACCTCTCAAGGATGTTGACAGAAGCTCAAAACTCCTGAGTTCAAGGCAGAGGACTTTATTATTCATAGCACAGAAAGCAATGTAAGCATTAGTATATTTTCATTAATTCCATTTGCTACCAGTTCATACAAGATTTTCCAGGGAGATGCCTTACATGTTGCAGGTTTTCATCACAGCTGAGAATCCCAGAGCTGAGAATCCAACACTTTTTGAGAAAACAGTCATCATAAAAAGCAGCAAACAAACCAGTCTCTGCCCTGGAGGTGAAAAATCGCATAATAGTCATTGTCAGGCTGTGGTTGCTTTGACCCACTGGCCTATTTGACTAGCTATGGAATCTGCTAAGTGTCAGGACACAAATAAGACTCTCAGTCTGGCACACACACCATATCATATTCATGAATCCGTTTATGCACCGTCTCCTTTGATTATTTCGACCTACAGTATACCTATGTTTTTTAAAAAACTTTTGCTGTATTCATTAGCACACCCACAATTTTTAAAATTTTTATGTAATTTATCGTCTATGAATTTCTAGTATAATAGGCACTTGGAATTTATGAAGATAAGCTACAATTCATTTGATAATCTTCCTTTTTTTATATTCCCCACATAATTTTATTTAAAATAATGCCAGACAGATAATTAGAAGTCACTGAAAAAATTTGCAAGTTTTCCAAATATCGCTAATTCAGATTTTGTCTCTTATTTTATCTATTTCAAATTAGAAGGAACAAGGTAATATGAATTTTAGCATTCATTTTTAGAAATATTATTTCTATAAATATGCACATTTCAGTGGAATTTTCTGTACAAATTGATTTTAGACATTATTTGATATTCATTCAAACCCTTTTTTTGAGAGGGTGGCTTCTGGGGATTAAATCCAGAGGCACTAAACTGAGGCACATCCCCAGCCCTTGGTATTTTATTTTATTTTATTTTATTTTATTTTATTTTATTTAAGTTTTGTGACAGGGTCTTGCTGAGTTGCTTAGGGCCTCCTTACGTTGCTGAGGCTGGCTTTGAACTTGCAATCCTCCTGCCTCAGTTTCCAGAGTTGCTGGAACTACAGGTGTGTGCCATCACACCCAGCTTCAAATTTGGTTTTTAACACTACACATTCTCTTTCTATTTAGGGTCCCTTAATATGTGCTTTGCCTTTTTTTTCTTTTTTTTTTAATGTGGTGGTGCTGGGGATTGAACCCAGAGCCAGAACCTCACCCTAATCAAATAAGCACTCTGCCTGCTGAGCTACATCCCCAGTACCTTGTTCTGTGGTTTTGCTTCTATAGTAATTTAGCTTGTTTTTAAGTTTAGAAAATATATTTGTTTGCCCTCATATTAATATATATTAGTTTCATTTTCATCATATCCTTAAGAAATGAAACACATTTTGCTCTATTCTTGATGATTATGTTGGCGGCAATCTTCCACTAACAAAGCAAACCTCAGCTCCTGCCTTTTTTGTTTTAGATGGAGTAGGCCATTGCCTTTGGGAACTTCTTTTCAGCTTTGGCAGTTCACCTGATTTATGCATGATTTTGTATATAATTTCATTTCATGTCATTTCCTCCTCAGTTGGCAACATGTTGTGCTGTGCTAAAGGCTGTCTTGTTTTCATTTTCCAAAGTTTAATTTCAGTTCTGTGTGATATGTCATAGTTTACATAGTTCATGCTTTTTCTTTTCTTTTTGTTCTCAGACCTAGAAATGTGTTTCTGTAGGTATTATGTGTGTTTATTCCAAATATTATTTTGAAAATGTGCTTTATTTTGTTTACAAACAACTAGTTCTTGGCAAATTCTACATTTAGTAAAAACTAAGTTTGTAAAATTCTATTTAAATTTTGGTATTATAAGAAAATATTGTCATTGTGATACTATTGCATGTCATAGTTGATGAAACACACCTTTCTAGCGTTATGTTTTCTAATACATATACCTCATTCAAGTTATTTTTTAGTTCTTTTTCATGGCACAGTAAAGTTGTATTATGAAATAGTTCACTGTGTATCAACTACAATAAAATACGGTTGTAGTAGAAGAAAGATAATGCTAAAGTGGAATGAGGAAGAACTGAGCTCAGAATTTTATATTGTTAGAATTTGCAATCACTAGTTGTTCCTGAAGAACCCTTGAATTTTTTTCAAATTTACTTTTCCTAATGACCAGAGAAAGCATTTAACTGCCATTTCCTCAAATGATAAAATAAAGAAGTAAAAATAACTTTTAGTAGTTTGAAGGAAGAAGAGAAGAGAATGCAGTGGTGCAATACGTACTTGTTAGATTTGATGGGCTTACAAATAAACCACTTAGTTTGTTGCAAAATGATGAAGCAAACAAATAGGTGCTTTTTAAGGAGCAGTAGACACTTAATCCAGTGGCACTGGCCCTGACCAAGCCAGCACTGAGGAGTAACCCACAGATGTCCTCAGCTAGATGGTGTTCTGCACAGTTCAACAGTCCTCCATCTCTAATGTTGCCTCTGGAGAATCTGGGGCGCTCAACTAGGAGAACTTATAACACACACGTACATATGCAAGGCTTTATTCAATCAATCAAAATAAACTGCAAGGAAATCTCATCATGCTTCTTTGTCTATTCCCCATCTGATTTCTTCCTGGTAATATTCCGTAACATATTTGTAAAACATTTCTTGAAATATAGACGCCTGCACTCAGCATAAGTGAGTGAGCCTTTTTGAAACAAGTGACTAAAGAAAAAGAAATATTTTTTAAAAGGTGTTTAATCTATTACAATATCTTAAAAGCTTGGAAACTGTCAAGAAGTCATGGTATGTAAACAAGTGAGGACTTTTCTATTAATTCTGATAATGTAACACAGAAATTAATGTTAAGTGAATTTTTTGTTTGTTTAGGTACAAAACAAAATTTAAAAAAAAAGGATAGATAGCAATTACAATTTGATTCTGTTCTTATCTCAACATACACTGAAGGATCAGACTTTAATTCTTATGATCAATTCAGAAACATAGCTTTTCTCATGAGCAAGTAAACCCAGACGACCATGAAGTGACCTGATTAAAAAAATCTTGAATTCATGAATATGTCTGAAATTTTAAAATATCAGCCTAATAAAGTTTTTAATTGATTTTCTAAATGAATAATTTGTTTTCTACGTTTCCCTATTGAAAAATTTTCCTATCTTCTCCTCTTCTTACCGCTTCCATGTATATATGGATCTTTTCAAATTAACTGATATTTTACTTAGCTTGGAAAATATCATTATCTGTTACTTGTGTCTTTAAGAAGAAGCTGGTTTCATGGGAAAGAAGTATTGAGTAGTGCATTATAGTATCATGTTGCCTCTTCAAGTCATGGCTTAGTCACTTCAGTGCATACGTTCAGTTATTTCAGTGTGTGTGTGTGTGTGTGTGTGTGTGTGTGTTATTCCCATTAGATGTCAACCCAATAGTCACAGGTCCATCATTGAAGCTAATATAATCCGAATTTTGTTCAATACAATCTACTAAAATTAAGCTACTTTCTGAATTTTCCTTGAAATTAGAATGGGTTTGTAACCCAATTCTGACACAGACTGAAGTTTACTTGGTGGGCTCTGAGATTGCTTCTCTTTATTGAAGGAAAGTCCACAGCTATGGATTCTTCAGCTCTGCCTCTTCCTCTGCTTACCCTCATAGTGGACTTGGGTCTCAAGCAGTAATACCCACTTTGTGACTTTGAGATGACAAAAAGTGGAAGGAAAATCATGGGGAAGGAAAGACTATGGAGAGATGACCCTGAAATCAAGTCATCAGGGGCAGTAATCATAGCAGTGATTTCTTTCTATATTATTCCTCTTATTTCACAAAAACAATTGAGAAAACTGCTGCACCTGGAGTTTGGAGAGGTATCCCAGGGTGGAGCAACTTGAATGTATTTGCATATTAAGTCTAAAATAAGTTGGGTGGAAAATAGTTCAAGAAATGAAAGTTGTTTTTAACAACTCCAAAATGAAAGCCAAGTTCCAAAATCTTGGAAACTTTATAGAATAAAAATATATAAATCTGACAATCTGAAATAGAAAATTGAACCTATTGACTTAATAGGCAAGTAATTTTATTTAACTAAACAGGGTCAAACATTAAACTCAGTGCAACAAAAGTGCTACCAACTTGGAGTGGAATGTGGAGTCTCCCTGCATTATTGGATACAACTGACCTTAAAGCAGGGAGGCATGTATAGCCTTTTTTTTTTTTTTTCAGCTTCAGTTAACCATACCCTCATAATGCCATTGGTTTTGAAACAATGCCAAATTGATGAGAGTATGATTTTTGGTTCATAGGTACATATACTAATTTTAAATAATAATGGGACATTCACTGAAATGATATTGATATCATTGGCTGTTTCTATGCATTCGTATATTGTGAATTTCTTGTTTTATGTGATAAGCCAAGTAGCATATCCTATATATTTTACACTGTTTAGTCTTTGCACTGAAATGTTTAAACACATCTATTTATAGTTTTGCATTGTGAGACAAAATCAGTAAGCCAATGAGAAGATAGTGAAGCACGAACCAGATTTATTTTTTTTTTTTTTTTTGTGGTGCTGGAGATTGAACTCAGGGCCTTGTGCTTATGAGGCAAGCACTCTACCAACTGAGCTATATCCCTAGCCCCCAAGAAGATAGTGAATTTTTAAATCTGGTTCGTGCTCTTCCCTCTTCTAGAGAATCCAAGCTTCTCTTTAGTGTCTCCTAACAGTATTTGGAATTTTTATAAGAAATGTTTTATTTCTCATTTTTAGTTTTTCCACATATATATCACTCCTGTATATAATCTAAAATACAACCTCTTCCTATTCCTCTAAATTGGAAGAAATCTGTCACCATATATCAATGCTGTAAGTTGTTTTGGTGAAAATTACACTGAAACATTATATTCCTCAGGAAAGAACCAGGGATTCAATCAAATGTACAACTTTCAATTCAGTAGTCAAAAAATAGTGTTTCATGTCAAAAGAAAATAACAATATTTTTCCTCATAAAAGTATTATCAAAGGGTATGAGCTTTCCATTAAAAGATGAAAAAGTTGTGAAAATCGTGTATAGCCTCACTGTGTTTATACACTATTTGTGAAAATTATTACACAATGACACTTACTTTGAATATTGTATTGTGTATCTTCTTGAAGCTAAATATTATGAAATTTAAAAAACATGAACATCACTTGAGTCCAATCTTCCTTCTTCTCCAACTCTTCCTCATCCTCCCTCATTCCAGCCTTCCCCTCCTAATCCTCCTTTCCTTAATC
Source organism: Glaucomys volans (assembly GCA_020662805.1). Classification (NCBI taxonomy): domain Eukaryota; kingdom Metazoa; phylum Chordata; class Mammalia; order Rodentia; family Sciuridae; genus Glaucomys; species Glaucomys volans. The sequence continues at coordinate 193,505 of JAJEJO010000289.1, forward strand.
ATTGTACGCTTATGTGAAGTGCCTTAGATTTTACTCTCTTCATATGCAGTATTTATAAATTGAGGTCGCACATTCTGTGCCTGTAAGCAAAAATGACCGAAAAAGGGAACAGACCTCAGATCAGTGAGCTGTCTTTATTAAGCAGGAGTGGAATGGCACATGGCATATTTTCAGGGGAGAAAATGGTGACGGTTACAAGATGGGTCTCTTTTTATAGGTCTTAATGAGATTTAATCATAGCAGAATGTGTAGTGTGACTTAATCACTAGAGACTTGGGATGTGCTGGCTGGGCAGTCAAGAAACTAGGTGTTCAGGTAAAAATCTGACACAGGAAAACAGTTTTAAAAACTCGAAATTCTTTGTACCAGGATAAAAATCCAGAACCCAGAACCCATTTGTTTTCCTTGCCCTCCAGGACTCAATGTTCCTGGGAAAGGATGAAAGACTAGAGCCCAGAGTGTAATGTTTACCTCCTTCCTCCCAGGACTCATCACTGGCAAGGGAAGAAAGTCAGGTACCCAGGGCCTGATGTCTACCTTCTGTATTTGGGGACTCCTTCCTCCCTGGGGGCTGTCATTCCCCCTTTCCTTGGGGGCTGTGATTTTCCATATTCTTCAGTGCCAACAAACACAAAGTTATAAAACAGTCAACCTCACCACCCAAAGCCAGTCTGTTTGAAATACCTGTGGAACAGAAAGAAAATCAAATCTCTCATGAAACTGTTATTTCATTGAATCATAACCACTTTATTTTTACTGAGAAACTTTTAATAAGGTTTCTATGCATTAACTCATTTCTTGACTTCTAGAATTCCAGAAAAATAGAGTTGGGTGAAAATTCATGGGAAGTAAGTAGAAACACTTTCTCATTTACAAATTAGAAAATGGAAATAATAGTAGCAGATTACTCCAATCCTCCATGGGGGCATGCCTGATATCCTCTCTCTCTCTCTCTCTCTCTCTCTCTTTCTCTCTCTCTCACATATACACACACACCAAGCTGTAGATCTTTACTATGTTGCTAATAAAATGGCACAATAATGGGTGGAGGTGATCTGGAAAGGTCCTGTCCCAGTCTTCATTTGAGTGTTTAAAAACTGTGATGTTTGAGGCTATCTCACTAATCTCCCCAGAAAGCCCCTCATTTATAACACAAAATAAGTTTTACTAGAATATTTTTAAATTTCTTTCTAGCTTAAAAACTCTATGTTATACCAAGAAACTAAAATTCTGCCAGAAAATACTTACATACTACCCTTAAAAATCAGTACTTATCAATTAGGTTACAGTAACTATTAAAAGTCTGATTTTTAAGAGCTTAGTAGTACCATTGTCTGTTCTCTTCAAATATTTTAAAAGTAAGTTTGCCACAGTGTGTGTGAGCACATGCACACACACACACACACACACACACACACTTCTACTTTAGAGTCTTCTAATACACTGGCATTCCACTTACACCAAAGTAGCATCCCAACTCCCCTGAGATCAGTCTTCTAATCATCTCCTGTGGCTCAGAAGTGCAGAGCCTAAGTGACTTCTAAATCGCTGTGTAATCCCTCCTGCTACTCTCTAGCTCACCTGATTTCCTTCCCTCTAGTTCTGTATCAGCTTCTCTGGCCTCCTCTCTTTTTCTTGCTCAACACATTTTGATCCTTGTCTCAGGCTTTCCTATCTAGCATTGCTGCCTGCCCCAACCCTTGCTCCCTCTGTCTGTTTTTAAATGTCTCTCTTCACTAGATGTTAATGATGACAGGAATTTTTATCTCATTTGTTCATTGTTGTGGTCCACAGCATGCACTTGGTGAACTGTGTTGAAGAATGCACAAATGTATTTATTTAGAAAATTTGTAAAATAGTCACACATGGTAGACACACATAAGTAGAATCCATTCTATTTGCTTGTATTCAACTTACAGAAGATTCTCTGAGATATAGAAGAAACAACTCTTAGCAAATAGCAACAACTGCACTTAAAAGTTATGACCCATCCCTTCTCCTCCTTCTCTGCTTCTTCCTCTTTTTCCTCCTTCTCCCCTTACTCCTACTCCTCCTCCTCCTTCCCATCCCTAGATTCTACACTAGGACTTCCAAATATCCACTCCATTCCACTTTCTCTTTTCAACCACTATGACAATTAGAATGAAAGATCTATTCAGGAGGAAATTTTAGAATACAGCAAATGTGGTGAGCTAAGAGTGGATACTTGAAGATGTTTCTCACCTTAAAATTGACAAATATTTCAAGATCACATTCTTAGAACACACTCTGGATAACATACATCTTCCTTTCCCCTGAAAATTAAACAATATTACTGTCCATAGTATTGCCAAAGTCTCTTGTTCTACTGAAGTTATTATTTTCCACAAGCATCTTAAAGAAAAGAACATAGAAAAGAACCATCTGTGGTTTTTACATGCTATTAGTAAGAGATTATAAGAGATGAAGGATGAAACAATTATAACAAGAAGCAGTCAGGAACCCCACCCCGATGCTCACTGCTCTTGGGACAGAGATACAGTAAAGCTCTGAGACAGTATTCTTCTTAGACATTTAAGAGGATCTCCTAAGTGGTCAGGTTGCAAGAACTGTGGGGAAGCAAAGGTGCCAGGTATTTCTTAGTGTAGTTGTAGTGTATGTTTAGTGAAGAATAATTTGCTTCCTGGATCTTATTAATTATAGATGTGGTGGATGAAATTGAATTTCTGACTTCTTCCATGTATCTATCTGTTTGACTTTCTTAGATGTTAACAGGAAAGCAAGATTTGAAGTGTGTATGCTTCACTGAGGAATTGCCTGAGAAAGAAATCAAATGTGCTGGCTCACAAGTTGTGAGCCATCGGGGAAGCTTTACTCTGCATTTTAGCAATGTTAATTTGTTCCTTCTATTCCTATTTTCAATCCATGCCACTAAGGCTAGTTACCTTCACCCTCTCCTGTGTAGTGTAAAATCAGAGGGGAAAAGAAGTTGATCTCAAAATCTGTGGATAGTGCTGTTTATACTTGGTAATTTTTATCTAAATGATCTTATGCTACAATAGATTTTGGCAACCCAATCCTCGTCAGAATAAATGTCATGTAGCTCCTGAAAAATACTAATTGAAAGTATCTGCTGTTCACAAATGTAGTTAAAAGCTACCATTAATAACTGAAAATTGATTGAAGTAGACAACATCTGCTTTCAGAACCAAAGGCTCTAAAAAAAAAACGTGTTATTCCGGCAAGTGGGAATACACACGATTCAGATATGCTATGGCATGTCACACACACAAGAAAATTAGCTTTCAAAGTGGTATGTCAACATTAATTTTCATAGTTTTGTAATATCTCTAATCATAATCAATAGGGTTAGACAAAAACACCTGCTGTCCTTTCTGCAATTTGTTTGGAAAATTAGATTCAAAGTAGCATGACTACTATGTAACTTGATATCCACCCTGGGGTAAAGTGTCCTCAAGTGTTCTTGCAATGTCAGTGGTCGGTATAAACATAACATTCTGAAGGGACTAAATACAATTTCAAAAGAACATATTTGCATTACTTTTCTTAATATATGTTCTGATTCAAAAATCAAGTAAGATAAATGAGTTTTTACTTATGAAGTAGTTACCTGAAGAGAAATTGAAGGATAAGTTGAAGCTACAAAATATTCAGCTATTTGCATATGAAATACTTTTGATTACATCATGTTCTCTTTAGCTTAATGAATTTGAATGTTGCATGTTTCATGAAATTTCGGCACAAAAAGTACAAATTCCACTTTTTCTTTATGACTGCTAAAGAAACAGTGCTTTGGACATAGGAACACTATAATCTTAACAGTTATTCTCAAACTTAAAAGATTATTATTTGTTTAAATCAGTTTATGGTTGGTGAAAAGGCAGCAATTGCCAATACTTTTGGTATTTAAGCTATTACTTTATGCAAAATATAGTTGACCTTCCAGGATAAAGCCTTAGCAGTGTATGAAACTAAAATTCGTATTTTTTTTATAAGCTAGTTGTTCTATGTTAAAACTTTCTCATTGTTATTACCAATGAAATAATTTAACACACATCTTCTTAAAGGTTTAACAGTTGCAGTATGAATCTTTCAACACTTGGGTTTAATAAATTTCTATAGGAATCTTGTGTCAGGATAATTGAAAATATGCATATAACAATGCATGCAATTGAGTACTTATTAAGTTCCTACTCTAGAAATAATTGCTGAAAAATTAAAAAGACATATACACTAATCTTCAAGAGCCCACATTCAATCTTTATTAATTAACAATTTTTCATGTGAAATTTTCAAACGCACTCAGAGTAGAGTTTTTACCTGCTGCCCTGGGTGTTAATTAGCCAACATCAACCACAACTCACATTTTTAAACATGTTTTATCTCTCCTTTACACTTTTTTAGAGGGGAGGATGTTTTGAAGCAAAAATTCTTTTTTGTTGTTGTTTGCATAAAATTCTGTGTGCATTTCAGAAATTAAAATGCTAAAGGAACATTACCTTATGTAATCACAATAGCTATTATCCCACAATACAATTAACCACATCTTATTGACTAGGACTGATTAATGCCCAGGCATTATTAAATGTTCCCTGCAGGCTAAAAATGTTCTTAATTCTTAAAATGCAGGATCCAAAGAGATTCTATTCATTTCATTAGTAGTTATATACTGTAAGAATTTTTCATTCCATCCTTTTTCCTCCTGATGCCATTGGATACGTTGAAGCAAAGAAATTGGTTTTGTAAATATCCCACTCCTTGGATTTGACAGATGACCCATGGTGCAATTTAGCTTGCTCCTATATTCCTAATTAATAACCAATAAAGTAGTGATTAGCCTTAAAGTTTTGATGAGAAGCAAGCATACTATATTTTGTGGGGGCACAGGGTACAAAGAAAGTGACTCGGAATCTTTACTATTTATATTTAATATTCTGTCCTCACATTATGCACACACACATACATACACAACATAAACAAGTCTGATTTCAAATAAAGCACTGTGGTTGTCTTACAAAATTTTTTAAATAAACAGCCCATGGGGTTGGGGTTGTGGCTCAGTGGTAGAGTACTTGCACAGCATGTGTGAGGCACTGGATTTGATCCTCAGCACCACATAAAAATATATAACTAAAATCAAGCCATAAAAAATACAATAACATTCAAAAAATGTTTTTTAAAAAAGAAACAGCCTCTAATTGAAATAGAGTTGAGAAAATGTAATACAAACACTGTCTATTAGAATAAAAAGTCCATGGTAATATTCTCAGCTTAACTATAAACTGATGTTAAGATTTCCTTTGATTTTTCTCTTAAAATAATTATAAATAAAAACCTATTTGTACTATGCTTTAATTTTAGAATAGAGAAATTCTTTTTATGAGGACTTAATTCTACCAGAGTGGTTTATAATGATTGAATATCTACTAGGATACATGTACTTTTCTAAAATCTTTACCTTTATTGCTTCACTTCAGATTCATCATGAAACTATAAGTGCTAATTTATAGCAAGGTTAAGAAATAAAGACAAAAATAAAGATCATTTTAAATTTCTCTATAAACAAAAGATTTGAAAATTGATTTATAGTTCAAGCATTAAATTAATACTGAATTGAAAACCCTAAGAAATAAAAATATAGATTTTTTTCTCTCTGCCAACAGGACATATTAAGCTCTTGTAGTGACTCAAGTCTCTGTCTATCTTTCTGACAGCTGATTAGAGTCTCCCATTTGTATTTTGTGGTTTACGCTGCAAGTAAGAGAGACGGGTACATTTTGGATACCCATTTTATTCATGTCATTGCTGATAGCATCCAGAGTAACTCATTTTTTCCCCAATCATATAGTATTTTGGTTAATAGAATGTCTTATCACTGAGGTGAAAGAGATTTTCTGCATTATGGAAGTCTGCTTGGGAACCCAAGGATGAAAGTGCTGACTATGATATTTGTTTTCTAAATAGACATGGGATAGTCATTTAAGCTAACTCATCATTTTCTAGGCTCATTTGGGAAATGAGGGCGGAGAAAGCATACTGGATTGCTTTTGTCTTTGAATCAGTTATTTGATACATGTTGATTTTATTTTCCAGAAGCCTAATGTAATACTAAATTTTTAGGAAAATCAGAAGACAGTACCTATATATCCTTTCTCCCTGATGAACACAATCATGTGAAATTGTACCATAGTTCACTGCTCGTATTAGAATATAAAATGAACCAACCTGTGAAGTTGTACAAATTCTGCACCAGTTAAAACATGCACACCCACAAGACTGGCATATTACCATAGGAAAAAACACTGGAGAGAGCTGTATATACTTCTTCTTTTCTTGTGGTTTTGTGGTATCCCCATTAACAACAGTTAATGACTCTGAGTATGAAACCTTACCCGCAGCGGGCAGTGTTTATATAAAGCCATAGAATTGAGAATGTGACCACAGAATTATTTTCAGTAGATGAAGGTGATCTATATAGTATCCTGAAAGGGGATTTCAAATGGCTTCTTTTCCTTCAGTGACCCAGTTTCTGACCAGAGTTGAGCCCCAGGATCTCCATCTGCATTACCACCTTAAAGGTAACCAGTTTGCTTCAGTCAAGCAAACTCCCAAAGAATCATTTACAGTCCAAGAATGTCATAATGATATTTGGTGGCATAGCTGACACAAGATTTATAACACTTGTGTAATTTCAGCTGAATTTATCCTTTAGAAAATTTATGTGAGAAATCAAATTATTGCCGTATTATTTCTTATTGATCATGGAATCAGAGCAAGAGAATTGTCTCTCATTCCAAACAGCACTACCTTATGGGTCTTGGTACATTTATAGTAGATACAAATATACATTGGCAAGAGGTCTGAGCTTCTTGTCAACATTCTGTTAAGGGCAACTTCATCCTTGGATGATTCTATATAAACTGAACTTTGCCAAATGCCTCTGCACTGTCTCCTTAATATTCTTTTTTTAAATCCTATTTTCATTCCTTTTATTTAGCAAATAGTTTTAAATGTTTGTCAATACCATTGATTAATCTGAAGTCATCACATTTCTGTTAAAATTTTTGAATTAGACAGTATTGTGGTTATTTGTTTGTTTACAAAATGACTTCATGTTTACCTCATCTGTATCATGAAAGCAATGACTACATCAGCTCTCTAAAAGGCCCTTGTGCACAATCACACTTAGAAATCACAACACTGATATTCATATCATAGACTAGATGTTATTTTTTACAATACTCAAAATGTTTAAGAATTAAAAGGGCATGAGTAGTATACATAATATAAGTGCTTTACCCATTTTATACCTATAGTTAGTCCTTTATAGGTTTTTTGTTTTCTTGTGTGAACATGAAAGCATGAGTTCACCAGTCACCGATGTCTTGCATTTGTTATCAAGATTGTTTTATATTTAATCTGTGCCATCTTCTGTATTGAGCATAAATCTTGTCCTGAAGCACCTGCTCTTCTTTTTAAGGGAAGCACAAGATAAGCAGATAATTGTAATAAGTGATGCTAAATACAGAGATAACTTACTCTAGTTACTAGCATCCTAGTATGGAGCAATTCAGAGCACCTAAGAGGAAAACTTGATCAATTCTTGAGGGTCCATAAGGGGTGTTTTAAGAGGTGATTCATCAGTTAAGACTTACACGATGAAGGGGCTCTAATCATACTGAAGAATGGGATTTGGGAGAGATTTCAATGAACCAGGACTATAGAATGTTCAGCTTAAAGTTGGAGATTACTAAGGTTTCTCAAACTTGAATATTTTATGGGTCCCTTTAAAAATAAAAGAAAAACAGAGCCAAAATTTCAAAAATATGTCCCAGCTGACATAAAACTAAGTGAAACAAACAACAAACAGGGGAAGAAGAGGCAATTAGAGACTGGAGAGAGAATAGGCTGTTGAGGTAAAGGTTCTCAATACCATAAAAAGGGTGTTGTATGTCAGCCTGTGATGTAGTTATTCTCTGAGGTGATAGGACGACTAAATTCTTATAAGTAAGAGAAGTTCAAGAATTGTGTGTAAAATTGATTGTGAAGGAATGGCAAACAAGGAAAAATCAGAAAGATTCATTATGGAGGTAAAGTAGCAATGTGATGGGGAAGTGAGTAGATAGCTTATCTTCAAGATATGATGGATAAAAATTCTACAATACTTGTAAATAAATAGTTAATGTTTAGTAGTTGAAATGTTAAAGGGGCATTGACATTTTTTTGTTTTTTTGTTTTTTGTGGTTTTTTGGTACTGGGAATTGAACCCAGGGTCGCTTAACCACTGAGCAACACACCCCGCCCTTTTTTATATTTTATTTAGAGACAAGTTCTTGCTGAGTTGCTCAAGGCCTTGCTATATTGCTGAGTCTGGCTTTGAACTCACAATCCTGCCTTAGCCTCCCAAGCTGCTGGGATTACAACTGTTCACATTTTGAAGAGATGTTGAGGTGTGTGATTCTCAGATTTTTAGTTTGTGTAGTGTTGTGCTTAGTGAAATATTTAAATTATGTATTACATAGAATTTTAGAACTAATTTGAATGAATGGGGGAAAGCAGGTGAGATGCAAGAGTTTGAGGTGCAGGCGACGTATTCACGTGTTTGGCATGTGTTCTCATAGCATTTATGGGGTCTTTATCTGATTGGTATTGTCTGAAGGTCAATAACATGTATGGGTTTAAAATTCATAAAAATATTTGATCTGGACCTATATCTTTAGGAATAAGGGGAGAATAAATGGTCATGAAAACCCAGGAAATAGATATGACCATGCTTCAAATTTGAGATAAGGTAGGAAAAATTGGGAGATAAGGATTGAATCCACAGAAACTTGTCACATGAATAATCAATAATGAAAGTAGACTGACAGGCACTGGAATGATAGAAATGATACATACGGTCCTGGAATGAAGGTGAAAGTATTATATTTTCATTCAATTTTGGTGCTGTACCAGCATGCAAATGTTTGCCTTAACAATTAGAAAAAAAAGAAATAAGTGAAACAGTTAGATTGTTAAAATTGATGCCATGCTGAGCTATTTCTCTAGGAATAAATAAGATAGATATTGAAAAATTTGGAAGACAGGTCATTTTTATTTGGAAATTTATAGTCTTTAATTTTGTTTTTGCAATAACAACTTTAAAAATGTAAGATGATTTTTGGGAATATGAGCAGATAAGCATATGATTTTTGCATATGAATAAATAAGCAAATTGACATCACAATATTTAAAAATTCTGAGTAGCTTTTTGTCTAATATTGAAATGAAGAGACTACTATTTTATGTCAGGGAACATAGAAAAATGAATTTATTTTACCATTAAATATTTTATTGTTGTGTAATTTGGTTCTCAAGACTGAACCACAATCTTTTTTAAATTGATCTTTCTAAATATACATAACAGTACAGTGTATTTTGACATATTATACATACATGGAATACAACTTAGGATGCCATTCTGTGGTTCTACATAATGTGGAAATGCACTGCTCATACATTCATATATGAAAGTTGGAAGGTTCATGTCCGATTCATTCTGTCTTTTCTATTCTCTTCCCCGCTCCCGGCCCTTCATTCCTCTTTGTATAATCCAATGAGCTTCTATTCTCTGGCCCCACTCCCTATGCTGTGTGTTATCATCCACAAATCAGACACATCATTTGACCATTGATTTTCTAGGACTGGCTTATTTCACTTAGCATGATAGTCTCCAGTTCCATCAATTTACTAGCAAAAGCCATAATTTCATTCTTTATGGCTGAGTAATATTTCATTGTGTAAATGTATCACATTTTCTTTATCCAGGTTCATCTGTTGAAGGGCACCTAGGTTGGTTGATTTCATAGTACAGCTATTGTATAAGCATTGATGTGTGCCATCACCATAGTAAGCTGATTTTAAGGGCTTTGCATGTATACCAAGGAGTGGGAAAACTGGGTCAAATGGTACTTCCATTTCAAGTTCTCTGAGGAAATCCTTACTGCTTTCTAGAGTGTTTGCACCAATTTCCAGTCACACCAGTAATGCATGAATGTACCTTTTCCCCCACATCCTTGCCAACATTTATTGTTACTTATATTCTTGATAATTGGAATTCTGACTAAAGTGGGATGGAACCTCAGTGTAGTTTTAATTTACACTTCTCTAACTGCTAGAGATATTGAATATTTTTAAAATTTTTTTTTGGCCATTCACATTGTTTCTTCTGTGAAGTGCCTGTTCAGCTCCATTGCCAATTTATTGAATGGATGATTTGTTCATTTTGGTGTTAAGTTTTTTGAGTTGTTTGTAAATCCTGGAGATTAATGCTCTGAGGTGCAGGTGGCAATGATTTTCTCCCATTATGTAGGCTCTCTCTTCATGTTCTTGATGGTTTCCTTTGCTGTGAAGAAGCTTTTAATTTGAAACCATCCCATTTATTGATTTTTGATTCACATCTTGTTTGATTCACATCTTGAATACTTGTTGAAGAAGTTGGTTCCTAAGCCAACATGATGGAAGCTGAGCCTACTTTTTCTTCTAGTGGGCACAGAGTCACTAGTCAAATACCTAGGTGCTTAATCCACTTTGAGTTTTGTGCAGGGTAAGAAATGGTTATAGTTAAATGGTTACTACATATTGATTTTCAGGTTTCAAGTACCACTTGTTGAAGAGGCTCTTTTCTCCAATGTGTGTTTCAGGCACCTTTGTCTTGAATGAGATAACTGTATTACGCTATTGGTCTTCATGTATATTTTTATGCCAATATCATGCTATTTTTGTTACTATAGCTCTGTAGTATAATTTAAGGTCGGGTATTGCAATGCTTCCTGCATCACTTTTCCAAGGATTGCATTGACTATTTGGGGTCTTTTGCTTTTCCAAATTAATTTAATGACAGCATTTTCTATTTCTGTAAAGAATGTCATTGGAATTTTAATTAGAATGCATCAAATCTGTATGGCACTTTTGATAGTATGGCCATTTTGACAATATTTATGCTTCCTATTCAAGAACATGGGAGATCTTTCCATTTTTTAAGGTCTTCTTCAATTTCTTTCTTTAGTGTTCTATAGATTTCATTGGAGAGGCCTTTCACAAATTAGATTGATTCCCAAGTATTATTTTATTTTATTTTATTTTATTTTATTTTATTTTTTGAGACTATTGTGAATGGGATGGTTTTCTTAATTTCTCTTTAAGCTGATATTCTTGAATAGGCAGAATTAATGATTATGTTGTGATCTATTTGATTTTTGAGGTTGTGAAGGGTTTGATATACATAGATGCTCAATTTTGGGGGACAAAAACACTTAAAATCGTTATGTTTTGTTGATGTATTAAATTACCTTCTTTGTACCTTCTGATTAACTTTGCTTGAAGTCCACTTTATCTGATATGATAGAATCCCCTCTTGTTTCTGATATCTTTGTGAATGATGTTTTTTCCAATCTTTTTGCCATGTCTTTGTATGTTTTTTCCCATGAGGTGAGCCTCTTGGAGACAGCATATTGTTGGGTCTTGTTTTCTAATTTAATATGCCAGCCTATGTCTTTTGATTGATGAGTTTAGGTCATTTACATTCGATGTTATTATTGAGGTATGATTTTTATTCCCTATAACATATATATAATATAATAAACAATTTTTATTTATTTGTGGTTTTTGAATTAGGTTCTCCTAATGTGGACTGCAATATAGTCCTTGATTGATTATTTTTGTAGTGTAGTTCTTCCCTTTGCTGGTTTTCACTTTTATTTTTCATTTCTTCTTCACAAAATATTTTTTGAGTACGAAGGTTTGTAGAGCAGGCTTTCTAGTTTGTTTATCATGGGAAGTTTTTATTTCATTGTCAATTTGAAGCTTAATTCATCTAGGTATAGTAATCTTGGTTGTCAAATTTTCTTTCAGATATTGCTGTATACTGGCTTTGAGGGTCTGGGTTGAGAAATCATCTGCGATCTGGATTGGTTTCCCTCTAAATATGACCTGTCCCTTTTTTCTGGTAACCTTTAAAATTCTATCCTTATTCTGTTAGGCATTTTCATAATGATGTGCTTTGGTGTGGGTCTATTGTAATTTTGTTTATTTGGGGTCCTCTATGATTCTTATATTGGATTATCCATTTCATTCTTAAGGTTTGGGAAATTTTCAGATATTATGTCATTGAAAAGATTGTGCATCCCTCTGGTTTGTGTCTCTCAGCATTCCTCTATCCCAATGAATCTTAAGTGTGGTCTTTTCATGTTATCTCATATTTCTTGGAAGTTCTGTTCATGGTCTCTTAATACCTATTCTTCATGGTCAACTTTATTTTCAAGATTACATATTTTGTCTTCATTGCCTGAAACTCTGTCTTCCAAGTGGTCAAGATTGTTGGTGATGCTTTCCATTGAATTTTTAATTTGGTTTATTGATACCTTTGTTTTGATAATATCTGCTTGTTTTTTTTCAGAATCTCTATTTCTTTATTGAAGTGATATTTCACTTCCTATATTTTCCCTTTGATGTCACTCATTACATCATCCTTTATCTCACAGATCAATTTAACTATAACCATTCTAAACTTGTTCTCTAACATTTCTTCCACTGTGGCATTGCTGGATCCTGTTATTGAAGTACTTTATTTTGTTTGAAAATATTTTCCCTTGTTTTTTCATGTTGTGTGTCTACCCATCTAACAGTATGGATTTGAGGCAGTAATTTCTACCCTGTTGAACCTCGATTGTTCTGGGGACAGAAAACAGAAGAGTGAGGGAGGGAACTATTCTAAAATACAAATAATTGTATTTACAAAGGTCAAAGAAACTAGTAGAAAATTTTCTTTGAAGAAGATTATTTGTGCTCCAAGGAAAGGATCACTTGTTTTCATTTGATGTAGCATATGTACCTTCCATATATGCATTTTATCTTGGGGAGTCTGTGCTTTTTAAAATTCACATGAAATTATGTACATATTCAGATCAGTATTATTAGAGAGGGTAGAGATATGATTATGTCAAACTTATAGTAGGTTTTTAAATTTTTTTTTTATTTTTACAGACTGCATTCTGATTCATTGTATACAAATGGGGTATAAATTTTTGTTTCTGTGGTTGTACAAGATGTAGATTCACACCATTCATGTAATCATACATGTACATAGGTAATAATGTCTGTCTCAGTTCACCATCTTTCAAACCTCCACCCCCCTCTCATTTCCCTCTATATAATCCAAAGTTCAGTAAGGTTTTTAATGTATGAAAAATGAGATGGGAGAAGGAACTTTGTTTTATGAATAAAATTGCTTATTTTTTTCTGATTACTTCTTTTCATCTTTAGTTAAAAACTACCATCCCATTTCAATTCCATGTTATCTTTATTGTCCCTTACTATATCTATTCCCTCCCAATTTGTCTTACTTCATCTCTGGACACTCTGGACACTCTGAATGTAGTCTATGCTGGAAGACTGATAGTCATGAGAGGAAAAACAAGCTCACGCTCAAGTATACTGAAATTACACTGAGCATAAAGATTTGGTCAAGATCAACATGTATTATTAGCCTCCAGTTGAATAACAAGTTTGAATCTAATTGCACACAGAGAAGTACTGCAGAATATGACCATCAGAAAGTTAAAAATGTATAGGTTAGAGAGTAGGAGAAGCTCTAACAAAAGAGACTAATTAAGGGCTGTCAACAAGAGATAAGTTGAGGGGATAAGTACTAAGAGCATATTGTCCAAGAAGCCAAGTGAAAGGAGTATTTTAAGAAGAAAATAAACAACTCTGCCAAAAGGTTAGTTTTGTTGAGGTCAGTTATTGCTGAGATGTTGGAAACAATGAGGTTGAGCCAAGTCATTTTTATAATAAATAAGGGAGGAAAGTTGTGAAATTGAATAACAAATGAAGATTGATAAAGAGAAGCCTGTGGGAATAGATAACATTTTTGTTGAATCTTTCTAGAAAAAGTGAACAAAGTAATTAGATGATATCTGGAAGAAGAAGTTCAATTAAGGAAGGGTACCCTTTAGGATGCTCCCATGTAATGTACTGTAATGCAGAGAGATATACTAAAATGATTAGGGAAGGGAATTGGAATAGCAACAAAATCCTGAGAAAACATTGGAAGATCAGATTCAATGCAAGGTTGTTATGATAGAGATCAGGAACAATCCATTCATGCAGTCTAAGTTAGAATATGCATATGATTTAGGAGAAAGTTTGGTAGTTTTACTGGAAGAAGAAAAAAGAAATTTTCTTCTAATTGATCTTTTTTCTTGACTAAATCAGAAATAAAGTCAATTCAGTTGGAAATGAGAAAGTGTGGCCATATGAGAAAAATTAATTATGTGTAAAATACTCATTCTGTAGATTAGAAGACCAAAATGAATGGGGAAATATATGAGAAAAACCAATAACACTGAAACACCTCTTGAGATTTGTGAGTCCAATCAACACAGTTTTGTGTTTTCTTCCATTCATTTTTAGCTATTTTCAGGTTTGGCCATGAAGTTGGCCAAGATTTGGGTTTAATCAGGGTTATACTTTCTTTTAAATTAAAGCAGGAAGTTGAAAATATTTGTGAAAGTACTATGATTACAAGTCATAGGATGGATAAGTGCTAAACATGGATTAACACTAACACTAACACTAACACTAACATGGATAAGTGTTAAAACAAATGTACAAGTGGCAAGTATTGAGGATGACCTGGAGATGGTCAGTCGATAGAGACCAAGTTGTTTTATAGAATTTCTGATTGGATATTGAGCTACAAAGCATAATAGTATGAATAATTATGAATAAAAATACAAAGAGAATGATTCTTAGTATCAGTTATTACTTTTGAAAATATGAATGTATGCCTGTGTGTTAGACAGCTTTTTGTCACCGGAATCAAAGCACCTGACAAGAAAAAATTAGAGAGGTGAAAGTTTAATTTGGCTCACAGTTCCAGAGTTTTAGTCCCTGATGGGCTGAATGCACTGATTGCTCTGAGCCCAAGATAAGGAAGAACGTCATGTGAAAGGGTGTGATAGAAGAGGGCTGCTCCATTTGTGGCAGCCAGGTAGCAGAGAGAGGGAAAGGGGCCACATGGGAGAAAAACTCTTCCAGGACACACACCTAGTGACTCACAGTTACCACCCAGCTAGTTCATTTAAATTACAAAGGACTGATTAGTTTACAGCTCTCCTAAGTCAATCATTTTACTTATGAATATTCCACATTAACACAGAAACTTTTGGGGGAAACACCTCATATCTGAACTCTAACATCCAAATGTTAAACTGAGATTAAATTCCAGTGCTTTCAGTACCATCCTCAAACTCTTTCCATTTATCTGTGGAAGTTTATCCTCAATAATCTGTGTAATTCCACTAGAATCTATATTAGCTTTGGCTTATAATCCCTTCCACTGACATAATTAATAATTCACACAGCATGTAGAAAATTTGTGACATTGAGCAACCTGATTCCTATCTATGAGTTCATTGGGAAAAATGTAAGAATCATGCACTTACATCATCACTTCCACTCATTTCCCCATTTCCTCCCACTGGGAAACATGTGAAATGGCTAATATTTATAGATACAAGGAAAACAAATATGAGCATATCAGAGTTTTAGAATTTGGCAAGAGAGATATGAAAACAAATAATTAAAGCATTAAGTTTTATTTTAATGGGTTCAAATTGCAAGTTGAGCACAGAGGAAATGCTTAATTGTCCTTTGGTAATTCAGGAAATGCTTTGTAGTGGCAACACTTTAAATATATTTAAAAATAGGCAGCCAAAAGTGGAAATTGCATAAACTAGGAAGTAGTACAGAGGTATAAAAATTCTAAAGGGGTTTCACACTTATTAATATTCTCAAGTTTAGAGAAAATACAGTTGGAATTTTTTTGTTGTGTAGAGACAGACCTTTTGAATTTTTAATCTAATGTTTTTAAAATCTTGTTCTACGTCAACAATGTCCCTCTTAAGCAATGCTGATTCTATTTAAATAAAATTATTCCCTCTCAGTATTTTCAGAGCTCTTTCCCCAACATGCAACATTACATCCAGAATGCTGTCCATGAATGAGACTGTATATTCTTGCAGTTATCAAGCGCAGGATTTTTACCATTGTCTTGCTCAGAATCAAGTGGTTACCCTCCTGCTGTAGTCAGGTTTTGCTTTGCCACGACCAAAAGATCTGACAAGAATAACTTAGAGGAGGAAACATTTATTTGGCTCATGGTTTCAGAGGTTCAGTCCATGGTTGGCTGGCTACATAGCTCTGAACCCACGATGGGGCAGAACATCATGGTGGAAGGGTATGGCAAAGGGAAGCAGCTCAGACAGGGCTATCAGGAAGTGGTGAGAAAACTCCGCTCACTAGTGATAAAATATAAATCCCAAAGTATGCCCCCAGTGACCCACCTACTTCTCCTTACTCCTTTCTTCTTACTTGTATTAGTTAGAAAAAGAGAATGAGAGTGGGCAGCACATATTGAGTTCTCTACCATAAATATCTGTGTTCTTTAACATTGTGACTACAACAGTATTTGGAGCAATAGGAGAAATAAAGAAGGGAAACATTATTCAGTTGAGACCCATAAATTTAAGATACTTATGGTATGTCCTGATATGCAAGAGTAGTCTGCAATGCAATTTTGGGACCTCAAGAAGGAAACCAGGGCTGAAGATACTTTGGAAGACTTCCCATTGTCCATGGGAATGGAAATGGGAGGCCAGAGGAGGTCATATAGGGAAATAATTATAAAATGAAATCTAGATGAAACAATGAACACTTGAGACTAAAACCACAAGAGAAGTCCAGGAATTTCCATGTTAGTCTTGCCAGGAACACTATAGCTGGGTGATGACATCATTAAAGATGCTAGCACCTCATGCCCACAATTTTAGGAGAATCTGGGATTCTAATTTTCTCTGATTAAAATATGTGATAGTACAATGTCATTCATGGACCTTTCTGCAATTAAAACACCACTTGTATACTGTTTGAGGATGTTACTGATAATATTTCTCTTCTACTTGGGGATGGGGAGGGTTCCTAATATATATTTGAAATTGTATTAATTGAGAGCACTGGGAATAAAACAAATATCAAAGGTTATAAAACAAGATTTTTATTTCCAGAATATTATTGTATATTTGTGTAACACATTTTAATAAATGCAACACTATCAGTATCACAACAAATTTTTCTTAAACTTTGATGTGACCCATCTCTAAAAGCTCACCCTCATCATTTTATCATTCCTGAGCATGTTCTTCTGTCTCTCTCATGAATACCCCAACATATGATATTTATTCCCTCTACAACTTGAGTTTTGTTTAAACTGGCATGTCTCTTCAGAAGACTCATGAAAAATTTTGTACCAGTATATCTGCTCTTATGTTCCACAGCACAGCAAGAGAGAAAAGTCAGCCTTGTGACAAGTTACAGCTACTCTAGAGGGTTTTTCCTGTATTCACTGCCAGTGATATTGTCCCAGTTCCCTAACTCTCCCTATAATTCGTAAGAAAACACCAACAAGAATATGACTGTCATCTGTTATTCTACAAAGGTCATTCCTACTCTCTCCAGGGACTGGAGAAATTAACCAAAATCAGAGCTGAGTTGTGTTTTTGTCTCAGGCAAGTCAGACACATCCTTCAATTAAATTATTGAAAAGTTTTCTTCACCTAATATATAAAGTAATTACTAACCTTTCACTGTGTGATGTCATCTGGAAATATTTTCTGGTGGATAGCTAAAACACCTTTATTCTATTAGAGCAATTCTTCTCTTTCATATACCTCAACTACATATAAACACAAAATCCTGTATGTTTTGCCTTATTTTTTTGAAATGTCAGATTGTCATGCATTATATATTTGGTTCTTTTTCTAGGTTTTGCATTCAATTTTGTGGTTTGGGTTTTTTTGTTTGTTTTATTTTTAATTTGCTTTTGGTTTTATCCATGTGTTGATAATAGGATGTCCTAATTTGTACAGTTTTATATAATGCCTATGTGCCTGGTAGGTCTTGTACTTCTCCATTCATTTTTTAATATTATTTATTTCCTTTTAATGAATATTTTACTTATATTTCTCATTTACTGTTGTATTTAATATTCAATTTGCTGTTTTCCTTAGAAAGTTTAGAATCAGACTTTTATATTTTGAAAAACAAATATGTATTGAAATAAACAGTTCTTGATTGTGACAACTTGATATACAAACATACCATGACCATAATCAAGATAGGATCATTTCATTACCTCAGAAGTGTGCTCATGACCAATGACCATATCCATCCCCACAGGTGATATTCCTTCCACCCTAGGTTTAAGTTTTGCATCTTCATTAGCTTCATATAAATGGTTTTATATAGTTCATATAGTTTCATATCTCATTCACCCAATGTTTTTGATATTCATCTATATTTTTATTCATGTCAGTAGTTCATTATTTGAATGCAGAACATCTCTGTGAAGGATGAAATAAAATAACTTCTTCATGAGTACTATTTTACTTGAAAGAATGTATAATGTAATGAGAGACAAGCTGATTTGATATTACATTATTTGACATTATTTGCATTTGTGTCAATATTCTTCATTTACACCAACATTTAACAGCCCAAAATTGCATATCAGAATACTTTTCAAGCTTTTTTATCTAAATATTTAAAGTGATGTAGTAGAAAATACTCCAAAATGATATTTGAAAGATAACTGAAGGACTCTAATTGAAGATATTTGGGGAACATTTTATCTTTGCTTACAGTAAAATAATTGGGTTTATCTTTATGTGCCTTCCATTTCTGACATTTAATGTCCATTTCTTTCATACTTTCTGAGAAGAAGAATAACACATCTAATTGGTTTGTCTTGAACTATATTGTTAAATGCAGTTTTAGTAACCAAGAAGTAAGATTTTTCTATGAGCACCATTCTACTAAATGAATTAATAAATTTTTTGAAATGTGCATGTTTACAAAGATAAGAAGCTATGATTCTGGGTAACAGGTACCATGAATGTATTTTCTGCTCTGGCACTTACTAGCTCTTTGATCTGGGACCAATTTATTATTTAATTATTTTATAACTCATGACATTATCTATAAATTGGGGTAATAGGCATCCTTATATCAAGGAGTAGTGAGAGATTGTGAGGATATAATGAAATAATGTTTGTAATATTACTGTGCATATGAAAAAGTTCAAATGAATGTTACCATCAGCTAATTATATCTTTAAAATATAACCTACATCTCAACCTGATTTACCCACTTACTCTTCCAATTCCAAATTATCCTCTTCCAAGCCCAAATTATTGGTAGATATTGAACTTAGTTTCACAGGTTAAAATATGTGTGCATCTTCCCCTCCCCCTGTGTGTATATGTGTGTGTGTGTGTGCATTTACCTGGGTGACTCACAGTCCAGGATACGTTGAAAGAAAAAAATTTTCCCTGCTCAGGATGTAAAATTATTTACAAGAGTGGAACTGTGCTGTGTCAATAGTGTCAGCATGAGGCCTAGATAACGTTGCCAAGACCTAGATGGCCAGAGAAGCAGAGTCAGAAAAGGGAGAGTGACAGAGTATTACTTGGTTTTATCCTCGGTGACTGAGCTAATAATCAGCTTATGATTGTTTAAATGGCTATGGTTGCTTAATCCCCAAAATTTATATTTAGTTTAAAGTATTAGGGTCAGAGAAAAACAAATCTATGAAAGCTAAAATGAAATGGCCTACTCAAAAGAATAATCCTTTACTTCAAAAAGATACTGAATTTATATTATTTAGGTTTGAAAATTTGGAAGCACATTGCAGATTTGGAAAGCAATAAAGGATTAGGAGGTTGGAATAAGGGACCTTTGAAATAAGATTATTAGTGCTCAGAGAGGATTTAACCGTGAGATGAAGTAATTGTTTTTGTATCAACATATGTTCTAATACCTTGGTGCAAACAGTTAGCATCTAGAATATACTTTCTGAATTGGAAAAATATTGTTTTTGCAGATATGAGAGTCCTTCAAAACTATCACAAAGAGACCACACCTGTACTTTTAAATAGTCTCAATCATGTTATCAAAACGGTGTCTATTTGATAAAAGTGAAATGCAGGGACACCGTGTAATTTGCATACAGGCATGAGTTCTTGAAGAGAAAATGAAATGCTTCATCTTCTGGGAAGAAAAATCAGTTATGAAAAAGAAACTGTCTACAATGACAGTTCCTTAAGAGATAACAAGAAAAATAACAATGATAATTATAGGAATAAGAATTTACATTTATTTCCCGTTTATCCTGTGCATAGTCACTGTTTTTAAGTGCTTTACCTGCAATTGTGCCTTAATCTTTAAAACAACCTTATGAGATATTTTAACCCAACTTTTGAGATGAGATAAATGTAACAAGATTTAAAGTTGATACTTTGGTTCCTGAGAAAATGGTCTACAGCAAATATACTCTATTATTGTTCAGAAATCTAACCATTATATCACAAACAAAAGTTATTTTATTTTTAATGTTGTCCTGCTATGACCATAATGAATATTTTCCCTGAGGTTATTTGTTAGTGCTTTTCTTCTCTATTGGTGGAACAACACTGTCATCACACATTTTAAAAAATAATATCTGCATTTGCTTCTTTGAGTTTGTCTTTAGTGCTTAACAGATATGTCATTAAATCATTAAAACTTATGAGGTTCAGTGGTTTTCACATTTTAAATTGGGTTTCACATTTTTAAACTCCTTTGAGAACTTTTTAAATAAAATGAATACAGAGTGTCTGGCCCATGGAGTGACGTGAACTAAATGATATATTAATGCTACTGGAAAGTATCAGAATTTATTTATTAACCCAAGCTTTAGTGTTTGCTTTATTTTTCTTGTGTATTTACATATCAAAAGTTTCCAGTGCAAAGTTTGCAAATTTTATTGTACATAGTGACTATCGACTTCAATACATGTAAATGAAAAGCCATCTGCTGCTGTCTCCTTCTCTACAGAAATTTCAACTTTTCTCACTTTCTTTTGAACATGTTGTTCCATTTTAATGTCTAGATGGTATTGAAGGATAGCCAAACAGCAGTTTTTTGTTGTTGTTGTTAATTTACATACATAGGAACCTTGTAATCTCTGTGTGTACATAACAATTATCTGGAGCTGTGCATTTTAACAAGACATTCCTGGTCCTCGAAAATCTTCCAGTATGTCTGGAGTAGGTGCAGAAATCTGATTCAATACTGACAATGTATTAAACTAGGGCTATAATATGTATTAAAATGTATTAAAATAAGGCTATATCATGGTATTCTTAATAACAGGAAAATTTTAAGACAAGCATTTCATGCATTTTGTTTCATTAGAAATAGCAACCAAACGTGAGACTCATAGATTTATATGTTCTTTGATTTGGAGTTGGGTGTCCCACAATGGTCCATGTGTTGGAAACTTGGTCCCTAGGCTATTGGAAGATGGTGTGGACCTTTAAGTGGTGGGGTCTAATGCTGGGGGGGTCCTTCCATCATTAGGGGTGTTGTCCTTGGAAAGGATTACAATATTTTCTAATAGACTCTTAGTTCTCTCAAGAGTTGTTATTAAAAGGAGCAAGCCTATACTCACCCAGATCTCTTTGCTTCCTGATTTGAGACATGATGCTTTTGCAATGGGGCTCTTACACAAGCCTACACTATGCTGTTTGACTTTCAGTCTCTGAAACTTTGAACTAAATAAACCTCTTTACTTCTTAAAGCTAGGTTATGCCAGGTATTTTCTTATAACAACAAATAGTGGGCTAATACATATGCTGTACTCTTTCATGCTAGCATCATCTCAAGTGAAATCACAGATAAATACATCAAGCCCGTGTGTGTGTGTGTGTGTGTGTGTGTGTGTGTGTTTTCCCAGTGTCATACAGAATCAAAATTTGAATCTACATTTGTTTGAACTCCAAAATATTTGCTGAAGGTGAAGGAGACCTAAGTACTTGTCCAAGATCACAGGCTTGGGAATGTGGCATGCAGACTCCCAGTCTAGTTCTTTTCTGATGTTTACAAAATATGTATCCCATGCAGAAGAGCAGATCTTATAACACATGAGACTGTTACACGTTAAACAGAGACACTTGACCTACCCAGTCCTCTAAACTTCTCAAAATAGTATGCAATGTGAGTCCTTGATGATTTAAATGCTGTTGACATTTTAGCTGATGATTTTTTTTTTCCAAAATAATTTTAGATTAACTCAAGAAAGTTCTTTCCTTCTTTGTAACTATAACCCCTAAAAGGTTTTCAAGAAATATTTACAAAATGCAAAACTGTCTTCCTATTAGTCAAGGGATTTCTTTAACCTTTCATTGGTCCATAGCATTATATGGATATGCTTTTCTTTAAGTCTTGAATTCTTCTAGTTTCTTTCTTGTGTTCATTTGTAACATATAGTTCTGTTCTTTCTTAATGTATAGTTCATTTACCATATTGCCTTACTCCCTCTCTTTCTCCATTCTCCATTCCCTTCCTCCTTCCTTTATTCTATGAAGTGCTATTAAGTAAATGTTTAGAACGACGACACACGTTTGATAAAAAGCAAGCAAACAAACAAAAATACCTGCCTGTCCTCATTCACATTGCAGAATTGCAGTCTCCATTCTTAGCCTTAGTAGATCTTCAACAATCTGTCTGAATTAAGGTGAGATACATAACATATGTGCACAAACCACACATTTGCAAATGAGCACATGCATATACCATATATATACACTCATGTGCATAACATCCACAAGGTGTACATGCATGTGTCACATATGTGCATGCAGAACATGCACAGATACATATGGATCACACACATGATATATGTATATGTCAGTAAAATACAATGTTCTTTATTTGTTTTAATATTGAAAAGTAAATGGAAATTGAAAAAACTTGATTCAACCTAACTGAAAATTTTGAAGACATTTCTCTCTGAAAACTTTCAAAGTTACAAAATAAAGTAAGAACAGCTAAATTTGACTTCGTTGGGGGAAAAAATTAACTTTGTGAACTTTTGGGTAAGTGAAAAATATATTATACAATCTTGACATTTGCTTAGTCTGTATTTTTTACTACTGCCTGCACTCAGATTTTACCAAGAGTGAAGAAAAGACAGATTATTGAATTTTTTCTTGAACTGTCTATTTCTACATTATAAAATATAGTAAAAGTCAAAAGATAGGTAGTAAGGGTGAGAGGACAAGCAGCAAGAAACTCTGCATGCCAACTTTTCCATCCCGGGGTGCCAGGGTTTGATGGTGTGCTGAGTTATCAATATTCATACATGACAGGCTGAAACCCAAGAAGCTGAAGCACATTTCTGCACTAATGCATCTGTGGAAATGTGGAAAGGACTGAAAAGTACTAACAGATGGAAAAGCCATTGCTTTTGTAAAATGTCCACATCATTCTTTCTACCTTGTCCTAGTTTTGTGAATGCCATCTTTAGCCTTAGGTCTATTTATTTCATTTTTTGTTTTGTCCCTATGATTTCAAAACATGATTAGAGCTTACAGTGAGAGATGAGTTGGCTCAGAGAATTTTATGCTTTGGTTTCAGGGAAGAAAATATAATTTTCAATCCAGATGGGATATATATTTTATATACTTTATAATAGACATGAATACGACTAGAGATAAAGCAGAAAGAAGATTGGGAGGAAAACAAGAAGGAAGATAGGAAGGGAAAAAATGAGTAGGAAGGAAGGAGAAGAAATTGAGAAAGAGAATGAAATGGAATAAACAAACCAGTAAATACAAATTTTAAATCAGTGATATTAATTTCTGTATTCTGAGTCTGGGGTGGAAAATAAGGAACCACAATAGGAGGAGCAGAGATACTTATAAATACCTGTATGGCTCAAAAAGTGCCAGACAGCTTAGCATGTTTGTTATTTCATGACCTTGCACATACTCCTGGGAGAGGTTTTCAGAGAACTTATCTTAAAAGTATATAGAGAAACTTGGGAATGAATTATTCTAGTCCACCTTGTCCTGCTAAAACAGAATACCAAAAACTGGTAAAAGTATAATAAACAGAAATTTATTGACTAGCAGTTCTAGAAGCTGAGAAGCCTGAGATCCAGGGGCCAGCATCTGGTGAGGGCATTCTCACTGGGTCATCCCATAGCAGAAAGTCAAAGAGAGGGTGAGAGAGCTAAAGTCAAATAGGCGGCTAAACTTGTCCCATTATAAGAAAATTACTCTCATGATGACGTCATTAATTCAGTTGTGAGGATGGCACTCCCATGACCCAAACACCTCAGTTACGTTCCACCCCCAACATTGCACATTGGGGACCATGTTTCCAACTTAACAATTGTGGGGAATATGCTCAAAACCTAGAGTGAATCGAATAGATTTAGGATTTCAGTTAGTGTTTTCAGTGTGAAAAATAAAGGAGAAAATTTTTTATGTCCTATTTTTTTCCTTCTTAGACTACAAGATGCAATTGCATTTATAGAAGCTACGCAAGGATGCATTTTGTATATATTTCATAGGACAGATATCAAAGCATAGGTAGTATAACTCCACTACCTGCCACTTGGGAGCTAGGACTTCCCTACTACATTAAATGGTCTGTTTAAAGCTTAAATTTCATTTAAAAATTCTAATTGAGCACATGTTTCTTTGACTCCCTGCATTTTATTCAATATTCAGTAAATTTTAATGGCCTATGATCTGGATTCTGGTGTGCATTTGATTTTGTAGCTACAAAATAAAAATACAGGGTTTTGGTAAGTTGAGTATTATATTTAATGAGAGAAAGAATATCCAGAGGTAAGTACACAATAAGATTGTAAGTGGAAAAAGGCACTTGAAGAAAAACAACTGGATGATATGAGAGAGAATAAAGGATGAAATTATTTCAGAAAACACAGAAGCACCTACCTTAAAAAACGTGTTAAACATTTCAAGGAGAGGATGGGCAGAGATCAAAATTTCATGTAACATAAATACCTGTATTGAATATCGTTAATTGTTTTTAAAGACTGAATAAACAGATTAATACCTCTGTTTTACCAGCATTATATAAAATTATTTAAAACAGCCATGATATAATAAATCCAAAGGTCTGAGTGCACTATATATATTTTACAGAAAAAAATGTACTAGATATTAACACCAGAAATGTGTGAGTATACCAAAAATATATTCAATTTTTGCTTTTCTACTATGAAATAGTGCACAAAATTCTAAATACATTCATACAAGTTGAGTCTGACTTACATGTCACAAAAATTCAAAATGGAAGGTATTACTATTTGCATTTTTCACATGACAGAACTGTATTTAGTACAGCTCAAGCAACTTTTCCTATAATCATTAAGCTAGTATGCAAAAGCAACATAGTGAAAACAAGGAATTATCTGATTACAAGGCCACCAGTTTTCCTTCTCTATTTTACTGAGATCTTCAATAAGCCAAAAGAATTTGAATAATGCAACAAAATAGGGAAAGTGAGATGTTAAATTGGCTTCATGATTAACCTGATATGAAAAAATGTTAATGACTAAAATCAAACACATAAAACTAACATGCTTTTCGCTTATTAGAAGAGCTTGTTGCTTTTAATGAGATATTTTCATCTATTTTCTTGAGCAGTCTGTAAGAGTAAAATCAAAGATGTTTTAATAATATTTTCCTTCTCAGAGGGTACTTGTTCTTTCAATGTTGGTAAAACTGTAGGATCTTAATATAGTGATTGACAACTTAGAGTTGTTTATGTTTCTTCTCTTTTATTTTATATTCATGCTTCCTGCAGTACTTGCTTCATGAGAATAAGAATGAATGAATGAACAACTGTTATTCTTATGGTCTAATTTTGCTATCGATATTTTATGATAAAACTACTTTTATTTCCTGTTGTTGCTTATCATTTCAAAACAATATCACCTTCCAAGTACACCGAGATGTGACACAATCTCTTCAGAAGATACCTCATGTTTAAAATGCACGAGCACACACACAAACACACACTCACACACACACACACCTTTGTATTTATGTAGATTCGTTTTGTTTTGTATTTCTAGAACCTCAACCTACTGGCTTACTCGCGTCCAGTCTTTTCTCTACTGCAATGAGAATGGCCTCCTGGGCAGCTTCTCAGAAGAGACCCACTCATGTACGTGTCCGAACGACCAGGTTGTCTGCACTTCGTTCCTGCCCTGCACTGTGGGCGACGCCTCCGCCTGCCTGACCTGCGCACCGGACAACCGCACCCGCTGCGGCACCTGCAATACTGGTTACATGCTGAGCCAGGGGCTTTGCAAGCCTGAAGTCGCAGAGTCCACTGATCACTATATCGGCTTTGAGACTGACCTCCAGGACCTTGAGATGAAATACTTGTTGCAAAAAACAGACAGACGAATAGAAGTCCATGCCATTTTTATCAGCAATGACATGCGCCTCAACAGCTGGTTTGACCCCTCCTGGCGGAAGCGGATGCTTCTTACCTTGAAGAGTAACAAATACAAGTCAAGTCTGGTCCACATGATCTTGGGTCTCTCTTTACAGATCTGCCTAACTAAAAACAGCACCTTGGAGCCCGTGTTGGCTGTTTACATCAATCCTTTTGGAGGCAGCCACTCTGAGAGCTGGTTTATGCCTGTGAATGAAAACAGCTTTCCAGACTGGGAGCGGACTAAGTTGGACCTCCCTCTGCAGTGCTATAACTGGACACTAACTCTGGGGAACAAATGGAAGACATTTTTTGAGACAGTACACATCTACCTGAGGAGTCGCATCAAGACGAATGGTCCCAATGGCAATGAGAGCATTTACTACGAACCTTTGGAGTTTATTGACCCTTCCCGGAACCTGGGCTACATGAAAATCAACAACATCCAAGTGTTTGGCTACAGCATGCACTTTGACCCTGAAGCAATTCGGGACCTGATTTTGCAGCTGGACTACCCCTATACTCAGGGATCCCAGGACTCAGCACTTTTGCAACTACTAGAGATAAGAGACCGTGTAAATAAACTCTCCCCACCTGGTCAGCGTCGTCTAGATCTTTTCTCTTGCTTGCTTCGTCATAGACTCAAGCTGTCTACTAGTGAGGTGGTGAGGATCCAATCTGCTCTGCAGGCGTTTAATGCCAAATTGCCAAACACAATGGATTATGACACGACCAAATTATGTAGTTAACCATAAATGTCAAGCACAACCCAAAATCTTGAAGGAGTTTTTACAGTGCTTTTGTGGAACAGTTTATGTTTGGAAGAGTAAATTTAAATTGTCTTTTCAATATCTGTCTTATATCAGTCAATAACATTGGATGGCAATTTACACACATGAACTTGCTGACAATGAATATATTATACTGCAGTTTTGGTTTATGAATGAAATAAATACTGACCAGTCTAGAAGACATTCTACTTTTTACAATAAATTTCATTTGTAATTTTATATGTTCCGTGGCAATGCTTTTGTGCATTACATCCTCTAGAGGGAACATAAAAAGACACCAATAAAATTTTGTAGCTGAACAGTTATTAAAAAGAAGTGCTGTGGGATTCCTTTTTTCCATGAAATGAGTTCTATTTTGATATAGTTTGTTAGAACCTGGGGAGAATTCACTACGATTTTTTAATGGAAACATTTGAAGGTCCCTTGCAATTAACTTTATGGAAAACCCAAGTTGGCAGAAAGCTCTAGTATTTAGTTGTTATTTTATGGGTCATAGCGTAATGGCAGTGGTATGTTTACAACCTGCTTTAAGAAACCAATCCTAGAGACACAATTATTATTAAAATAGTTGAATAAAACTAATTCCCAAGCAAATATCAAGCCATTTAGGCAAATATACAGGAAAATCAGTGTGATTCTAAGTCACATCATGGAGAAAGTAAACCCTTAATTTCCTTAGCAACGTGCTTTGCCATTCTTTCTCTCTATTCTGATAACCGATAATCAGCATACTCCGCACAATCATTTTCATTTCAAGTACTGAAAAGCTAGTCCTTCCAGCACTTTACCAACTTCAATAAAACAGCACTTCTAGAATTCTCAAATTGTAATGTAATGGTGTAAAATGAATGCTCAAATAACTAGTTCAAATGTAAACATTTTTTTTTTTCCTCACAGAAAAGCTACTGTTACTAAAAGATACTTTAAGAAGAAAACACCTTCATTAGAAAATGAATTTTAATTCAAAATTTTGGTCTGAAAGTTACAGTGAGTTTCCATATAATTTGCAATGCAATATTTGATATATAATTTGTTCTTTTTTCTATAAAGTTAAATTTAATTTTTTTCTTAGGTACATGGCTGCCTCAGTAAAATGTGTTTCTGCCATTTATCACTGAGTTTTTTCTAGGTAGTTTATAAATATGTTCTTATTTAACAAAAGCACTGTCTAGGCCACCTATCTAGTTATGGTCATGAAGGCATTTCTCAGGGTACAAAAGAAATTCATGATATGGATGAAAAAGATATGACTACTAACAAAAGTGCCACAAGACCTCTGGATCCTTGTGCTGTTTGTTTCCAATTCCAAGACGTTTTAAAAATAAGCCAGCAGTTCAGACAACAAATACTTATCCAATCTGTCATGAGCAAAGCATTGTTTTTCCGCCTAATATCTGAGCAGCTGAATTTCTTAATTTAGTTGCCTAATTTTTGTGTTTTTATGGCACTTTCTGTCATTGTAGTAATTCAGTAGAAAATATGTACAATTATTTAACACTCACCACCTTTCTGGTATCATCACAAATAATTAATGCTAAGGACAACTCCAGGTTATGAACAATTATTCCTGCTTTTTTTGATGGAGAAAAGCAAAGACTCAGAGCAGTTTGTCAAATTTCCTAAGATCACATGCCAAGAAGTTGAAAGATAAGTTTCCAACACAGATGTTTCTGGAATGAATTTGTCCTTTTCTCATTGTACCACTGAGCTTTAAGTGAACCATCTCATTTATTTAATTTCATTACATGTCAAAGCTTTTAGTGAAAAAGAATCACCTAAGAAATTGAGGTCTAAATCAGTTAACATTGGAAAATGCAGACACTTATACTATACCTGAAAAATTAAATAAAACTGGCATTGATCAACACATAATCATCCACAGAATGACCAAGCTTATCAATCATAGACAATATCCTTGAAAAGACTGGCTACAAAAGCCAGAGTTGTCTCTAGGATCTTTTTAAGAGGAGTTTTAGAGCTGTCCACAGCCCCTGACACCCAGCAACCATCTGAGCGAGATGCACAATTGCCAAAAGGACTTTGAAAAACAATATTTCATTGTCCTTAACAAAAATTGTCAGCAGTGCTACTTTTATTGCATAGTTCACTCTACCCTGGACTGCATATGGGAAAGAAGATGCTACCAGCACAGGTAAGAAAGGGGTAAACTATCATGGGGCTTCTTGTGTCTGGCAAGTGTAGGCATAAAGGTCATATAGGGTGAGATAAAATTATTTTAGTTCCAATTCTCCTGGTAAAACTCTGCCAGTGAGTCTTTCGTATCTCTGAGACTAGTGTGGCCTAAAAGAGAAGAGGAAATATGAATGCCTTTCTTTGAATATTGCATCTAAGATAACATGAATACATTGTAAACATACTAAACAAACTCTAAAATGCAATGTAGATTTAAAGGTGAAATGATCAACACATGAAAATATTTTTAAGGTTTTGATTTTTCACATATTATAAGCTCCTAAGTAATATTCAATAAGCAATAAACAAAATCCAAATTAATACAACTTATATTTATCAATATATGGAATAATGAGGCTCATAAACATTTTATTCTTCCCAAATAGATCTACATGCAAGCATTTTAGTGCATTGTTGTTTAGTAATTTAAGAACCTTGATGAAAATTACCTGTCACAGTCTTATTAAGTATGAAATCATCTTTTTAAACAGGGAGTTTGACTTCCTTTTACTTATTGACTTCTTCATATCCTAGTTCATGTCTCCAAATTTATCTTGACCTTAGGAAAGTCAATAGAACTTGAAAAGTGAAAAATGTATTGAGAGTACTTTTTCTCCAGGAACATCTCATATTGCTCCACCTACTTTGATAACCATCAGAGTTAGGGCCTGCTTTGCTATCCCTGTGGACTCAAGTTGATTTTTAGCAAGTTAAATCAGTATCCGAATATTCACTGTAAGTTTTTTAAAAAAGCTAAAGTAACTGTTCTGCTTTCAAATGCAGGATGATCCATTTTCTTTCCCCTGCCCTGCTTTTGTTTGCATGGATTAATTATCTTGGAAGTAACCAGGATCATGCACCAACCTGTGAACATCCTACACATCCTTTTTCTAAAAACAGAACAACAACAACCCCCTCTTGTCTTTTTTGTATATAAAAAATCTCTTCATTTATAACAGACATAAAATTAATTAATTTGAAGTAAATAGTACATTTGAAACTACTTGAGAATAAAATAAGACTATTTAATATGGGAGCAACATAAACTGTATAAGTGGGAATACAACTGGAAACAAAATAAGTTTCGGAAACCAAGTAGAGAAATAAATTTTAAATAATAAGCTTATCTAAAGATGTTAAGAGGTTACATTTAGGTGTTCCAATTCATATAACAACTGAAAACAAAACATTAAATAGATCAAGCTCAGAGAAACTATGACAATCTTACTCTGAGCTGGTGCCTGAATCATTTTTTTAGAATAATGGTCCTTTATCAAAATTGAATTTTTCCTCTAGTCATACTGTGTACAATTTGAGGCACAGATGTTAAACCATCATCTAACATTAGGAACTATAGTTCAATCAGCTGAAATTTTAAAACTTGAGAGGATACATTGTGTCATGCCTGTTCATTTTACCAATAAATATTCTATTACTTTGACATTGCACTTTCTTCTCCTCAACCTATATAAGATTTATATTTCTATCTTCAGGTTTTCCTAGTCTAATAATTTCAAGGAGTAAAATTCAATCAATCCATAACATTTCAATATTTGGTAAATGCAACTTGATTGTAATTTTTGTGCATCTTAGTAAAAAGAGAATTTTTATAAACATTCCTTTGACAGGAAAGCAAAATTAGTTATTTCAATAAACTTTGAATAGATGATGAATTTGAATATTCAGATCAAATCATTTGATATTTACAACATGACAGCTAAGTATGATAATTGTTATATGCGTATGAAATTCAACCTGAGGCAAAAAAGCCCATACTTGAAATTACTGTCATAGTACTCTGGTGATTATGTGATCCACTGATCATGTAATAGCTATAGTAAATGTTATTTGATTGATTAAATGTCTCTGTCATACTTAGCATGTTCAGGGCACTGTGCTGATGGCATAGTGAGTACCAGAATATTCTTCTGTGTGGTATTGATCTCATCACAGATTGCTGACCCCTCTCTCTCTCCAACAAGCATGATTATGGGCATTAAAAAACAAAAACAAACAAACAAAAAAAAAAAACACAGGATTTTCTAAAGTGAAAGAGTAATAAATAGGGGGGAAATGGAACCCATAAAAAGGATATGTAGCAATAACAGAGAACATAACACTCAGAATGACAATAATACTTTGAAAATGTATACTACAGCTGGGCATAATAGTACAAGCCTATAATCCCAGAGACTCAACAGGCTGAGGCAGGAAGATTGCAAGCCAAAGCCAGCCTCAGAAACTTAGAGAGGCCCTCAGCAATTTAGCAAGACCTTGTCTCAAAATAAAAATATAAAAAGTGCTGGAGATGTAGCTAAGTGGTAAAGTGCCCCTGGATTTAATCACTGATATCAAACAAACAACAGAACAGTATACTACAGACAAATGGAATTAACTTCGTCATTTTACAAAGAAGTATTAGAATGCATCTCTAACATTCTTGATTATGAAATAAAATTTTGTTTGCTTTTTTGGTAATTTAGGAAGATTGTTTAAAAAAATTCATTTCAAATAATTTAAATAAGGAAAATAAGCAAAAACTCTTCTTTAGATATATCAATATACTATAAATTTTTGCATATTATATACTTGAATATGAAATTTTTATAGTAACAAACAAAATATTACATCCTTTTTTCTACTATAATTGGATAGTCCTGCTATTTTAAATTGAATAAAAAGAAGAAACTATGAATGAACTCAAGAACAATGAGATTAACTAGAAAAATATAAAAACCACACTTTAGAAAATTATTTGAAAATGCAAAACTATGGATTAAATTCCCAATACACTAAAAAATAATGATACAAAACTAAATAGCTTTGAGAATTCCTGTTATGCTGTTTGAAGATAAGATCAATAGTACAAAAGATGTCAGTCCTGACCCAAAGTAATTATTAGGTTTACTTTCAAATAAAATCCTAATAGAATCTTTTATTATGAATAGAACACTTAAAAATTTTAAGTGTGTTTGAAAAACCCAGTAGGTGGTTTTGAACAAACACATAAATTTTAAAATAATACCAATTTGTTGTAACTTCCATCAATAGACATAAAATGTTTAAATAGTGGGAAAAATAACATAAAAATAGAGTGATAGTGATGAAAAATCAGCTATATCATTTTAAAGGGAAAAGTTCATACAAATTGGGGTATTTGATTTTATACTTGGAAAAAGACATTAAAATCAGATTTATGTCTTAAAACAAAAACAAAGGACAAATTAAAGTCTAATGGCTTAAAGAATTAACACCATCAGTTAAAAATACTATGGGTGCTAGCTGAGGAAATCCCCAGTATCACAAAATTATTTTCCAGGAAACGACTGTCCATCAGAAATATATGGCCATTGATGCAAGCCACATATGTAATTTTAAATTTTCTTGTAGCTACACATTTTTTAAAGTTTGAGTAAAAGGAGTAATACTTTTTATGTATTTAAAACAAACATCGAAGAGACTATAGTTTCAAATGCAATCAATATAGAATATTATTAATTAGATTACTTTATAAACATTTTCTACCAAATCCTGGAAATATGGCATGTATTTTATATTTACCTCCATCTTCATTTGGACTGTCCACATTTAAGACCTCAGCAATTACACACAGCTAGTGGATACAGTTTTAGCAGTAAGCTAAAAGGTGCAATTGTTCTTATTGTTTCACCTGACCAGCCTCACCTGTGAAGTGATAGTGTTCTGCTATCCCAATTCAACATGACTACCTGCATTTCCTGTTTTGGTTCACACATTTTCATTATTGTTATTACACATTTAAGCACTTTAAGACTTCATATATCCTGCATGTGTTTAGAACCCAAACTCCTGGTTTAGCTAGACTGTGCTGACTTCAACTTTGTTCCCTTCCATCTTTATCCTATCCACATCTCAGTTATCTAAAGATTGATAGCAGCCTCTGCCTTCCAATTTCTACTTTATTTTGGGTCTCTAATGATTTCTGTTTGTTACTTGTTAGCCCTGTGTAAAAGGATAGTTGTTTATTCCGTTAGTTTTAAGTATCTGCTAGGGAGATTTGTTTTTTGGTTTTTGTTTTTTTTTTTCAAATTATGGAGTCTGCTGTATTGTTGGAAATCCATAATTCATATTTTTCCTCTAATTTTTCTTGTTCTTTTCTAATCCCTCCTCCACTCAAGAACCAGAGTGAACTTTGAAACTATAGTCCTTTAAAAATGCAAATTTGTTACACATGCTCTATAGAACAGGAATCAAACATGAAGTGGGCACATTATATTCATTTATTATTTTAGTCTTTGGGTATTTCCCTGTCTTGCTCCGCCATTGAATTTATTTCACCTCCAAATAAATCTATCTACATAAAAATGTTTTCAGAGCACAGACACCCACTCTTTCATACTGCTGGAGTTTTTCTTATATGGCATCTTGCCTGTAATGCTCTCTTGTTCTCTAACCTCAATTGCCTTCCAAAAATAATAGTGCTAATTAAAATTCTCATTCATGAGTGAAATAAAATAAGCCTTCACATTTGAATTTATTCTTCATCTTCACTTTAGTAACATTCTTTTCTACTTACATTATAATGAGGTCAAAGTGCTACTAAAGTCTTTTTGATGTTTTATCATTCTTAATGATTATGTAAGTATATCTGTAAGACGGTAAGTTCTTAGAAGGCAGAAACCATATACCTGTATGTATGTGTATATACATACTATATATATATATATATAAAATATATATACCATGTATACATATCTCATATTTGTATTAATAAATATGATTTTTGCAAGCTTGAAATTAAAGATTTTAATACTCAAAATAATTTTGAAGTCCAATAAATGGTGATTCAGTGAATAAATGACATGGAAAGGTGTTTCTGAATTTAAAGATTCAATAACAATAATCTCAAAGTATAAATATTTTGAGCTTATACATTCTTTATATTACAGTAAAACTTGAAATTAACATACCTAAGGGCCAACACCATAAAATACGTTATAATTTTTTGAAATTTGAGCATCAAAATTTGTTTGACATTCAGTTGGCATCATCTGCCACAATGTGCTACTGATTCCACTGCTAGAGCTCAGCATTGTTCATCTGAGACACTTCATCTTCATATTCAGTAAAAGATGATCATTCAAACATCTACGTCAAATATAAATTTAAATGTTGTTCTTTAGGAAACCATCCATAGGGCCCTAAACAAAAATAAGGATAGGAAATGAGCAACTCAAATTCACTTTCATAGGTTTCATATAGCAGAGACAATGAATTAAATTTTCTAATCCAACATTTCAGGTTGAACCACAATTTCCATAATAGTTATTAAGCATTAGTTTATGTCTTTTTGAAAAGCAACTGATTGGTATTTACTGTTTTCTATTTGAGTTTCCTAGAATAAAATACAGGCATAGTGTATCAAGACTTTAACAAATACACAAGCACATTTTAATTTTTAAAAAATAAAATTCAACAATTACAAATGATTCAAGATTTTCAGACTGTCAAGCATTTATGTGATGAATATATATAGTTACAGGTTGTATAAAAGTATATCTTTCTTAAAAATATTTTAAACCTAAGATTAATAAAAATGCTATGCTCAAATCATTAAAGTGCAGAAAATTGTAGTTGTAATATGTGTGAGGTAAGTTAAAAAACCTAGAAAGTGTTTTAGAGGAGTGTTTCAAATGTCTTACCTCAGTTATGCCTATGAAAACCACAAGATCTTCTGATTAAAGAAACCAATTCCAGTGTGCTATATTGTATTGTTTGAGTTATGCAGAAAAAGTCTAGTAAGAATATAATTTACAAAATACATATAAATCGAATATTGTCTACTATATAATTGGTATTTGCTTTCTCTGTATCCCCCCAAATTTCCAGAATAGTCTATTATTCTCTGTGCTAAACTCACAATTAGTAAATGATTCCTTCTAATAAAAGTTTTCTCATCAATTTGCATTACATGCAATCATTATTTTCTATGTGATGTGTACTAATAAAAAATGCATTTAGTTTCACCAAGAAATAAAAATTTATAAAGCAGTAGAAAGGCAAAAAAAAAAAATGATTATACGGTGATGCCCCACAAAATGAATACAAATATCATTTTGTTATTTGCTCATATGAGAGTGGGTTTAACAAATGAAAGTTTCTATTCTCCAGATTGTCCCAGTACCATCTGGGACATTGAATATTTTTTTTTTCTTAGAAAGATACCATAATGAATTCAGTTTAAAATTAAAACATTTATTTTGTTGCATTTAACAGTAAATTCTAATCTGTATTGCTTTTTAAATTTTAATTGAATTATTTAAATTAAATTTATCTTTATAGAATATTAAAGTCCTATTCATTCACTTTCCAGATTTTTGTTTATTATTTATTTTTTGTTCTATTTAAATCTTTCTATTTCTATCAGGATTTGTCCAATAATTTATTCATTTATCCAATGAACATTTGCAATATGTTTTAAAGAATATATTGGGTACTGGATGTACAAAGAATCTTTAATGCAATTACTGCTCTTGAGTATCTCAGTATGGTAAAAACTAAGTAAGTAAGAAAATAAAAGGTGTGCTGAAGGACTTACACTCTTTTACTTTTGGATCAATAATGAAAGAATTAATGAAATTATATTAATAAGATTTGGCTATAAATCAGAAATTTTCTATTCTGTTTTGCTTTCACCTGTTTGCTTTATAAAACTGAAATGGTTCCTTTATAATTTTAATTAGTCCTGTATCCAGCTTTGAATTCAGATTTTGATTGTCTGAATGGTGCCTCTAGAATACTGTCCTGTTCACTTTAATGATATTCTCAAACAATCCATGATCAGAACACCTAAAAAACAAACAATTGAGATTTTTGTGCCCACTTGTTATAAATAAAATAGCACCTTTCAGAATTTATACTGAGGTTTGCTCTCATTTACAATAAAAACCAATATATTGGCTATAATAAGTATCTAATTTCATATAGAATGCTGATGCAATCTTCAAAACTCTTCCAAAACATGATTATGTAATATCATTTCAATGAAGTATGCTCATAGTTAAATATTATATATCAAATTTAATAGCAAAATTATAAGCAATAAATGTAATAGTGTGTTAAATATATAAAAAATCATAAACTTCCAGTTACAGTGCTGACATATGAAGAGCTTGGAAGTTACCACTCTTTTACCAGCAATAAGAATAATCCAAACTAACTGAAAATCAATGATTTCTACTGAAGCCATGGAACAACTCAATTTACACATCAAAACACAGTTCCAAACTCTGAGAATCAGGTGACTCTGGAGAGAAAAAGTAAAAATACACTATTCTGTAACAGAAAATGCCAGAACCCTAAATTCACAGAACACTTAAATGGTAATTTTATCAAATTGCTGAAAATTAAGTGTGGAATAGCACATCCTAAGGACCTCATGAGGCAGTGCTAGCTCCTCCTGAAATTTTGTGAACTCTACTAGGTTTTCAGGGTTAAGATCCAAAAATGATGGCTTTATAATTTTGGCAGAAGAGAAGAAAGAAAAATCACTGTGATATATGTCCAGAATTTTCTGCCTAACAGAGATTAATCTCCAGGTAAAAAGATTTTACCAGACCTGATCCAATCTGGAAGGAGGAATAGTTCCCTCACAATAACCCCCTTGGCTTTCTTATACCTAATGGGGTTCGGGTGGTAAAGGAAAGCTCTCATTAGTGTAAAACTTTTGGTCACAAAGTCACAAAACCAGTCTGTTACTAGTCACAGTAAACAACAAAGGTTTGATTATAAGATTATATTGTGCTTCTCTAAACCACAAAGTGTAATACCACGGTAACGGAGTTCGGGTATAATAATGATTACAGTTGAATGAGCTGCAAGTTTCATACTCTTTCTGAGAAAGAATGCTAAGGGAAGAACAAAATGCATGGGGGAGACACAAACAAGTTCAATAGGTCTGGGTCCTTAACCAGCATGAAGGTGAACTCATAAGAAGAGGAAATTAGAACAGATACACAGAGAGAAAAACAAAACAATACAAAACAAATGAAGATGGAGCAGACTTTCATCTATAAATCAAGGAGAATGTCCTCAAAAGAAAACAGTCTTTCCAACAATTTGATCTCAGACATCTAACTTCCAGAACTGTGAAAAATTAGTCTGGTCTAGGTACATTGTGGTAGTTTGTATTATCACAGTTTATGGTACTGTGTTGTGGCAGCCCTAAAAAACAATAAAACTGTGAGAGGATTTCAAAAATTATATACATAACAGAACAACAGAAAGAGTCCAAAATGTGAAGTAATAGAGACCAAGAACTCCACAAAGTTAATAAAAGATACCACATCATGATCCAGAAAGCTCAGAGAATACCAAACAGGATAATTATAATGATGTCTAGATCTAGTGCTATAATCTCAATATTTGTACCCACCCTGTCCAAATTCATGTTAAAACCAAATCACAAAGTTTATGATATTAGGATGTGGGGTACTTGGCAAGCAAATAAGATTAGTGCACTCATGAAAAGAAACAAAAATTCCTTTAATTTTTCCATAATGTGAGGAGATAATGAAAAGACATCATGTATGAGCCAGGAACCTGAATATCACCTTGATCTTGGACTTCTTGAGTCTCCAGAAATGTGTGAGAAATAATGTTCTACTTTTTATAATTCACATAGATATGCTATTATAATAGCCTAATTGAACATCTAAGCATATCATATTCAAGTCTTAGAAAACCAGAGATGAAGAGGTAATATTAGAAGAAGAAAGGGGAAAAATAAATATTAATTAAGAGGGAAAAGCTCAATAATCCATTAACTATTGAGACATATACCATATAAGTAAGAAGAAAGAGAAGTATCATATATAAAGTTTTGAAAGAAAAAAGAAATCAGAATTTTATACCTTGCTATACTATCTTCAAAGGAGCAAAAGTCATTCTCAGATAACAAAACTGAGGAATCATCAACAATAAATTTGCTCTGAAAAATTCTTTAAAAAATCCTTGGGAAGGGGTATGAAAAATGGTGGAATGAGACAGACATCATTACCCTATGTACATATGTTATTAACGTGAACAGTATGAATGCTGTTGTGCAGTATGCACAA
This sequence comes from Glaucomys volans, assembly GCA_020662805.1. Lineage (NCBI taxonomy): Eukaryota > Metazoa > Chordata > Mammalia > Rodentia > Sciuridae > Glaucomys > Glaucomys volans. The sequence continues at coordinate 231,981 of JAJEJO010000289.1, forward strand.
CCATAGAAATGAAAATTTGTACCCCATTTGTGTACAATGATCAAAATTAATTCTGTAAAAATTTTAAAAAATAAATAAAAAAATAAGATCTGAGAAAAAAATTCTTAAGGAAGAAGGAAAATCATTGAAGTCAGAAATCCAAATCTACATTTTAAAAAAGGCAAAATCAAGTCATTTGTTTTTCTTATTTTTAATTGACATAAAGGATAACTGTATTAGTAAATATATGGTAGGTAATTATAGCACATTTACAAATAACAATAATATTTTATGGTGTGGGAACTATTGGGTGGGAAAAAGATTTGGGGAAACTCTGTAACAATATACCTGTACTAACATGATGCTATCTAGTGTTATCAAAGCTGAGGTTAAGGTAGTTTAAAATGTCTATTACAAAGGCTGGAACAACCACTGACATGCTAACAAAGGAGGTAAGGTAGAATTGTAAAAATTCTCAGTTAAAAGCAGAGAATAGATGGTGGAAAACAGAAAATAAATGTAAAGAATCATTTAAATACACTAGACCATAAAATATCAACTACCTCTTATCAAAATACATTTAAATATACAAAATTAAAATGAAAAGTAAAGGGACAGAAAAAACACACTCTTCTAAGTCTGCTGCCACCCCACTAATTGCTAAATAGGCCAAAAACAAGGAAAACATTTACAGATAAAGATAATATTATCTAATGAAGGCAAACAAGAAACCATAACAAACATTTACTCACCTAACAAAAGAGCATCAAAATATGTAAGGCAAAAACTGATAAAACTGGAAAGAGGAACATACCAATTTATTATTATAGTGTGAGACTCCAACACTCATCTTGCTGTAATTGATAAACCAAGCAGGAAGGACAATTTTTAAAAAGCATCATTGTCATGAACAAAACTATCAATCTAATTGATCTCATTGACACAGAAAATTTCATCAACAGCAGCAAAATACATATTCTTATCATAATCAAACTGTAGCTATGTGTTTTGGGAAGAACACAGGGAAATGATATTGCATCTTATTGTATAAAAGATACCCATAGTGTTAATTATAAACACTATGGATGCTAATCTTGACCACCTGGCAGATAGTGTTTGCCTGGATTCTACACTGAAAACTCACCTCCCCCACAGTATTTTTCCATACTGGACTCTTGGGAGAAACTCACGATACACATACCACACTTAGTGAGTGATGGGTATGTTCTACCCAATTATTGAGGGAACGGATACTACTCAAGTTAATTAAATTTCCACATGGGAAGTAATCCTCTTTCCCCCATTTATTTATTCAACAATCCTCTTATATCTGTATGGGATCATGAATATTTATTTATACTTTGTGGTATAATTTCATATTGCTGTACTTATTTTGTGCTCAAATTTTCCATTTTTGGGGTAGTGAGAGTGATTTCAGTTTATTTGTGTCTTTTGAGATGTCACTATCATGGTGGTTTTTATTTTGTTTTTTGAGCACTCCCTTATAATCTGTCACAACAAGATGATCCTGTTCATCTTGTTGATTTCCTATCCTACTTCTAGAATCAAGAATTTCTTTAAGGAATTCTGTTCCCATATTAAAAAATGCTATTATTGAAACCAAGATCTATCATTTTGATTTGTTATTGATACAGGGTTGCACTGCATCTTGGGCACTCTTGGCTAAAAGCAAGGACTAAATACCAGCAATGAATAAACATTAGGTAAAAATTAAGAAAGTCTGAATAGAGTATAGATTTCAACTTATCAAAATGTGTTGATATTACTAATTATAACAAAAGTACTGTAGTAATATAAGAAGTTGTTAACAGGAAAAACTGGGAGTGGGGTATTTAGGATCTCTTTCTTATAAGATCTGTAAAATTAAATATATTTTAGAAATAGTATTTTCCTGGGACAGTCTATTGCTAGTAATTTCACAAGTACAAGTCATTTTCAAACAAAAGCACAAATTCTTAATTATCCTGGGAAGTATGTTACAACAATATTTATTTATTCCCTTAATTTAATATTCTTTGCTTCTCTAGGTAGAATGCTTCCCAGACAAGGAGATGTAATTCTGTGTCTAAATTATTACCATTGAAATGTTAGAGGAAATCCAGTCACCAACTCCCATCTCACTTGTTTAGAAGATACTAAGCCTGACTTCATTCTTTATTTCCTCCTTGACTGAGAATGACTATGGAAGGAGCAACCTTGAAAATCATGTTTTAAGGAGATCAGGGCCCCTATTCTTTTATTTTTATTTTTATTTTTACAGACTCCATTGTGATTCATTACACACATATGTGGTACAAATTTTCATTTCTATGATTGTGCATGATGTACACTCATATCATTCTTGTTAATTATATATGTACATAGGGTAATGATGTCTGTCTCATTCCACCATTTTTCATACCCCCCTCCTCCTCCTCTCATTTCCCTCTACATAATCTAAAGTTCCTCCATTCTTCTCTTACCCCCCACCCCCCAACCAGATTTTTTTATCATCATCCACTTATCAGTGAAAACAATCGGCCTTTGTTTTTTGGGATTGGCTTATTTCACTTAGCATGATAATCTCCAATTCCATCCATTTGTCTGAAAATGCCATAATATTATTCTTCTTTATGGCTGAGTAGTATTCCATTGTATGTATATATATACCACAGTTTCTTTATCCATTCATCTGTTGAAGGGCATCTAGGTTGGTTCCACAGTCCAGCTGTTGTGAATTGAGCTGTTATAAACATTGATGTGGTTGTGTTACTATAGTATGCTAATTTTAAGTTCTTTGGGTATAAACCAAGGAGTGAGATAATTGGGCCAAAAGGTGGGTCCATTCCAAGTTTTCTGAGGAATCTCCACACTGCTTTCCAGAGTGGCTGAACCAATTTGGAACTCCACCAGCAATGTAAAAGTGTACCTTTTTCCCCACAGCCACACCAACATCTGTTATTGTTTGTGTTCTTGATAATAGTCATTCTAATCGGAGTAAGGTGAAATCTTTGAGAAATGACTACTTGGAGAGGTTTACAAATACCCATTGTGCATGTACCTAGGAGAGAAATAAGTTTATCTCTTTTTTTGAGTCATTCCACTTTCGTTCTCTTTTTATTTTTGTTCTGCCTCCATTAAAACAAACATAATACTGTCTTCTATGCCCTACTTTTCCCTAATGTAGTTCCAGTTAAATATCTAACTATTGTAATGTATTTTCATGTTAATGAGCACAAAATTTATAATTTATAAATTATAGAAATTCTTCATTTATTCCATAATTTAACAAGGACTAAATAGTATTTCATAAGGATATTTTTTCAGAAATGCAAATATTATACTATTTTCATGGCTTCAAACTCTTTTGCAGTAATTCATTTAATGTGTTCTTCTTTTCTAAATTCCATATATAAGTGTACAGAGTAATCAAAAAGGCCATCAGTTACTTTCTGCTCTTGTAATAACACATAACAGTGAGTATTTTGGTACATAAGCTTGTTTTGCTCTATACTAAATGACTCCATATTGCTAGAATTTTTGTGTTTATGTCACTTTCACAAGCACTAGTCTATTATTTTGGTACATAGAATCACATGTAATTGCTGTAACACTTTTTTTAAAAAAAATGTATTATGCTTTGCTAAGGTTATACTGAGAAGTTTATGACACAAAATGTGCCTATATTAAGATTATTTTTACGAGGATTGACTTAGTTCATGCACCTGTAATTAAAGAAAATGAGATTTTATACCACCATAACATATCCTTCAATCAAGTATTATTTATCTTTCTGAAAATAGAGCTCCCTGGGAGTAATATTTTCCTGTTTTTGACTATTTTCAACCAATGAGTTTGAAAACATTTTTTCATCTTTAAAAATGTCACAATATTAAATGCAACTAAGTAGGTTCAATCTCATTTTCTAAATGGGCTTCTGGTTATATATGTGCAACTCAAATTGAAATATTTAAGATTCTTTCCTTCCATTGGTCCAGTTATTGAACCATAGACACATTTCTTCAAAAAGCATAGTAGCTGTAAACAATGTGCATGTCATAGTGCTTGTTCTGGCAGCAAAACAGTGCAAAGCATGGAGATTGATAAAATGATTGGCTATGGACCAATATTTGTCCTTTCCTTCCTTTAATATTAAACTTCTAAGGTTTATCTGTAACTGCTGCCAGCAAGACATTACATTCCTTAGCTGTTCTTATGACAAAGCTGTGGCCATGTGGTCAAATTCTGGCCAATAAGGAAAGAAGGAATGTGTGTCTGGGTCCTCCTCTCAGAGGTAGTGATATGATTTGTTGGGTTTTCTGCAAAATAAAAGGGCACATTCTGGTTCAAATATTATTAAGAACTTCAACATGGTGATACCTGAGTAATAAAACAAACATATGTCCTTTCTAAGTACAGGGTCCCTGATCACTGCCTAGATTAACACATCTGTGAAGCTGACCCTGTATGCTCTAATTTGGAACATGACCATACAGTCTTTGTACATTTATACCATTCTTGTTAGCTGGGCTACAAAAATTATTGCAAGGACCTGGAAGAGTCATGGATCAAAACATAAAAGCCATATACTGAGTATGAAAGAGTAACCTATTATCCCTTAGCTCAATGGACTAATGACCAATTTCTGCATGATTACATAGGATAGAAATACAGTTTTATTCTTTGTAGGCTATTGTAATTTTTATCCCTTTGATGTAAGATATTGTCAGTTACCAAATGTTGTACATGTACATTTTCAAAAGGCCATCTTACAAATTTGACTCTATATTTTTTCAATGTCCACACAATTCAATTTCCATTATCCTTAGACCAAACTCATATAGAGATACAGATTAAAACTGAGTAGATATTCCAGTGGAAAGTCATTTAGTTAAGTGATCTTAAACTACTCTTAATGTGCTAGAGCTTATGCTTTGTTGCACCCTTTTTGTAAAGATTGTTCACTAATATTTGATTTAATTTATTAATACACTGATTTCATTAATTAGTGTTGATGTCAGCTATGACAAACTATTGACATATGTAACATTTACATACTGTTTACACTTCATCTGATACAAAATAGATAGAATATTCTAGGCAGTGGAAGATAAACTTAGCAGGAGTAAGATATAGGGCATTTTAATCCCAGTAACATCAAAATTTAACAAGAAACACACATTCTTTCATATCTATTCAGATGAATGGAGGGATGGAAAGAAAGATATATGATAGAAAAAGATCAAAATTGAAATGTGGAAGTTAAAAATTTTCTTAGAATTAGAATGACCACTTCTTTCAGGGAAATCCCATATTTAATAATAATAATTAATAAGAATAATAATTAAAATGATGCCCTCACTCTGGCCAAAATTGGACTGAAGGATCATATGGGTGGCCTTGGTCAGGACTATTGACTTCTTTGATGGCACCTGACTGATTTTTCTGGATTCATAAAATGCAAACACACAATTCTAAAATCCACTGTTTTAATAATAAATGGCAATCAGAAACTCTAATTTTATATGTCAAACTTTTTTTGTTAATAATATGAAAGGAAATTCCAGGTAGAATAAAACTCCATATAATTTGACAAGACAAATCAATGTCCTGGTGAACATGAATGTATGTTTCCCATTGCTTGAAATTTAATTCTCACTTTTGATCCATAATTTGTTTTTGGGAAAAGAATGCTTATTTTTCATTCTATTAATTTTAATTTTTATTTATTTATTTGTTTTTTATTTTTACAGACTGCATTTTGATTCGTGTATACCAATGGGGTAAAACTTTTTGTTTCTATAGTTGTACATGTAGATTCACACCATTCATGTAATCATACATGTACATAGGGTATGAGAGAGAGAATGCTTTTTAAGGTGTTGCTGAGCACAATGACTTACTCAATGCTCAAAGAAATTTAAAAAATGAATGCTTTTTATTGCCAAATTTCCAGGATACAGTCAGATATGTTTTGCATTTTCAGTAACAAAATTGCAGTTAAATTTGCCCATACTGGTTGCTCCAATTATAAAGTCTATGTCATCAGATGACTTAAGTGTGAGATGGAATAGAAAGTGGACACAGTGAATGATTCACTATATCAATCATCTTTGTAAAATCATTTATATTCCTGAAAATTTGTGTTACTTCTGTTGAAATACGAGAGTTTCAGGAAATGATACCTAAAATTTGAGAAAATGCTACTTCTAAAAATACTAATCATTAAAATCAGTACATAACCATTCAAATTTCCATCCAGAAATTTTTGTTTTAAAAAGAAGGTGGTAGCATTTGAAGTTTTCAACAAAAGTAGTTACATATAATCTGAAATTCCAAGAGTCATAACTTTACAGTTCTCCAGTACCAACCAGACACATGCTTGCTATTTCTTCTTTTTAGTATTTGTTTTCCATATCACTTGTGAAATTGGGATACATGCTATTCCCAACAGGAAACATTAATATGACAGCAATTTTTTCTTTTAGTTTTTCAAAACTAGGTTCTTTTTTAAATAAAATTGGGAAGACTTCTGAAAACCACTGGTCTCTCAAAATTAGTATATTTATGCTATGAATGACAATACAATGTTTAATTCTGTCCTTGTTGACTCATTAATAAAGCTTTATTAGAAAACTAAGTGTCTGGATGTCAGGAGCAGCAAATGAATTATGGTCCTTGAACTTCCTAGAGACAGAAGCTATACTGCTTTGGGGAATTTTTGTCCAGAGGTGCCAATCAACGTTTCCCCAGTTGCTAAAGTGATGCCCTGTTCAAAGGGAAATTCTGTGCCAGCCTCAGAATTTTATCAGCTCTTAAGCTTGGGATCAAATGCCAGCTGCCCAGAGGTAGAAAATTATGGACACAAGTAGATAGTCCTAATAGGGCTACTTTTACCCACAATTCTTGATCTGTTTATCTTGAAGAAACTTTCTCACAATAAATCCTTTTGATGTTAAAACCAATTATAACAAGGGGTCAAGCTAGCTCGTGGTCACTGATTTCCCATCAGGTTTGCCACTGAGTCCCGGCTTTTTCTCTATTTATGTCTGTTTGTTTTTTCTTAATCCCCTTCACTGCCTGGTCCAGTTAGCCCTGACTAAACTGTCCTGTAGGTTGCTACATCTGAAATAGTTGTTAACTGGTATGCAGGGATTCACCCATGTAATTCTTGGAGTAATAGAGGGAAGACTACTTATATCACTGGTTTACAGACTGAATAAACTAAGGTACAGAAAGTGAAATAAATTACCTAAGGGCAAAAAGCTGGTAAAAAATAGAGTCAGGATTTAAAGGAAGAGTTCTAGACTCGATGCTTCTTTTAAAATCACAATTTGATATACCATTTGAATTTATACCTTTTCCTATTTAACAATTCCATTATTGTCTCAATATTAAAAACAAAACAAAACAAAACAAACCTCTAAGGACCTTATATAACTCATTAGGTAGGTACAGAGTAAAAATCTTAGCAGATTTTGAAATATAGTAATAGTTATTTTTTTCTCTTAAATTAGTTCATTTTTTTGCACCTGTGTTTTGAAACAATGATCATTGAATGCTTAAACCTCAAAGTCTCCTTTAGTCCTGGGCAAATTACTGAATCTTTAAAACTATAGGCCAACCTTAGAAAACTTGGAATGGATCCACCATTTGACCCTGCTATCCCACTCCCTGTCTTATACCCAAAGGACTTAAAATCAGATTGCCTCAGTGATGCAGCCACATCAATGTTCATAGCTGCTCAATTCACAATAGCTAGATTATGGAATCAACCTAGATGCCCTTCAGTAGATGAATGGATAAAGAACTGTGGTATATATACACAATGGAATATTACTCAGCCATAAAGAAGAATAAAATTATGACATTTGTAGGTAAATGGATGATGTTGGAAACTGTTATGCTAAGTGAGATCAGCCAATCCCAAAAATCCAGAAGCCTAATGGTCTCTCTGATAAATGAATGATGATGCATAATATGGGGGGGAAAGATGGCAAGAATGGAGGAAAGATAGCTAGCATAGAGGGAAGGGAGGGGTGGGGGCGGGTGGGGGGTAAAATTAATAACAGAGTGTGTGACAGATACCATTGCCCTGTGTACATGCATGAACGCACAGATGGTGTGACTCTACTTTGTGTACAACCAGTGAAACAATAGCTGTACTCCATTTGTGTTCAATGAATCAATAAGTAAATAAAAAAATAAATAAATAAAAATAAAAAAAAAAAACTATAGGCCAATTTTTTTCTTAGATACTAATCATGTATGTTAGGCACTTATTTCTTTATTTCATTTTTGCCAGCTCTTTATATTCCATCTGTGTCATTCATTCCATTGTTGATATTTGTTTGCACCTAACACAGAATCAGTCTTCATGTGAAGTTAGTAACTATATTATTTTCCTATGACTGTTACAACAGATCACCACAAACAGGGTAACTTAAAACAATTTAAATTTCTTCTGTTAAATTTTGTAACTAGAAGTAAGAAAGTGGTATTACTATACTGAAATCAAGGGGTACCCTTTTTGAAAGCTCTATTTCTTGTTTCCTGTGTCTGGTGGCCAAAAGACACCCAGCTGCCCCCTAACTTGATGTGATCCTTTACTTGTGTGCACAGTCAAATCTCCCTCTGTTCCTTTCTGAAATGAACATACGTGCTACCATGTAGGGTCACTAGGATTAAAGTCATCTCAAAATCCTTTATCTAGTCACATCTGGGAAACACCTTTATCCAAAAATATATAATTTATAGGTTTAGAACTTGATATCTTTGCAAGACATTATTTAGTATGCTAAAATACTAAAGGGAAGATGCTAGAGAATCAGTGTGAATTTTTTTAATCAATTGAAAGGGGGAATATATAAATATAGGTTTAGGGGATAGCATTTCTTAATTAAAATTAGATATTCAAATACTGTTAGGCTGATAGTTGCTTGGTTATTCTTTGCAGTTTCTAGACAAGCATAATATTGCATAAATATGAGTATATTTTATTTTTAATAAATCAATTAAAAAATATTCAGATATTGTTATTCAACCAAATTTTTCTTTGTGTTAGAAAATCCACTAGGTTATATTTACCATCTTTACCATTTTTAAATGCACAATTCTGTAGTGAAGTGTATTCACTTTGTTGTGCAACACACTCCTAAAACTTTTTTAAAAATTTCATTTTCTAAACCAAAACTCGATACTCATCAAACACTAATTTTTCCTCCCAGAATTTTTGGCAACTTACTTTTTATTTTCTGTTTTGGCAACATATCTTTTGTTTTCTGTTTCTATGATTTCCAGCAATTATAATTTATGAATATGAGTCCAGTAATACAGCATTTGTCCTTCTGTCACTGGCTTATTTTCCTTAGCACAATATCCTTAGATTCATTCATGTATTAACATAAACACAACATGCTCTAATATGAGGGGAATTCATTATTATTGTCATTTGTCATTGTTATTCCTACTGAAAATGAAATCCAGGGACTTTGGTATGCTATGCATGTGGTTAACCACTGATTTATATCCAAGGTCCCCAAATTTTCTAATTTTTAGTGGCATGATATTTTTATTTAATACATCCACACCACATTTGCTCTATCCATTCATCTATTGATGGGTATTTGAAATGCTTCCACTTCTTTGCTATTTTAAATAATGTTGCAATGAACACATATGCACAAATATTGTTCTAAGAAACTTCTCTTAATCTTTTTAACAGTTATACCCCAAAATGGGATTGGTAGATCATATGGTAATTCCAATTTTTGGACAATATTTTATATAATGGTAACACCCTTTACCTTCTCGCCATAGTGCACAAGGTTTCCAATTTCTCTGCATAGTAGACAATATTAATTTCTGTTCTTTTGATAGTGGTCATTCTGTTGGATACAAGATAATATCTCATTGTGATTTAATTTTACATTTCTCTTATGAGTAGTAAGGTTGAAAGTATTTTCATATGCTTTTTGACCATTTGTATATATTCTTAAGAGATTTGTCTTTTCAGTCCTTTGCATATTTGTTGATCATTTGTTGTTGTTGCTGAGTACTAAAGTTCACTATATGTATTGAATATCATCCCCTTATAAGACATATGACTTTAGTCTATTCAGGGGGAAATTCTGTATAAATTTAAAATGATTTTTCTACATTGGTAAAATTTGCCATTGAGATTTTCATAGGTATCACACTGACCCTGTGGATCACTTTGTTAGTGTGGACATTTTAATATTATTTTTTCCAATTGAAGACTACAGAAGCCTTTCTATATATTTGTGTTTTCTCTTATTTCTTCTAGAAATGTTTTATTTTCATTGCATAATTCTTTGTCCCCTTGGTTAAGTTCATTCCTAAGTGTTATAGACACTTTAATACTACTGTAAAATGGAGTTAGTTTCTTAATTTTCTTTTCAAATTGGTCATTGTTACCATATAGAAACACAATAGATATTTTGAATTGATTTTGTTTTCTAAAGTCATACTGAAATAATTTATTGATTTTTATGATTTTGATGGAATCTTTAGGATATTTTACATATAAAACCATGAATGGGTTAGCAAGGAAAAGACAACTGAAAACCACTGGACGCCTTATCTGACAGATGAGCAATTGGAAGACAGAGATTTAAAAAGTAAAAATAAACAAACAACAACAAAAACAAACAAACAAAACCCTTCCAGCCTTAATTATATTCCCTTAAGAAAAACTATTATTTCAAGATCATGTCACAACCTCTCAGCGAGCCTGGCCCATCCCTTATCACTGAAACTATCAGAATCCCTAATCACCCTGGCAACCAAGACATTCAGACTCTCACAAAGAATGCTTGCTGAGGTCTATTTAAAGAGTAATGATTTGAATAAGAGGGAACGCAAATTGAGGCAAAAGTAGGGGACTCAATTTCCTTTAAACTCTTACTTTGTGAGCACCACACCAACATCTCTTGGGGGTGACTCATGCAGTTCTTATGCTGTCAGTCAAAAGTCAAAAGGTGGACCTACACTGGACTATGGAAACTTCACAGTGAAGGCAGGGAGAACACATACAGTCCTCTCTGAGAGAATCCACTCATTCTCTTTTACAGGGTCCCCCCCTTTTTTTTTTTTTTCTGTCCCTTCTAATAAGCTCTTCCTTGGTACTCTGAGAGACATGTCTGAAATCTTTCTGGCATGATAGCAAGAATTAAGGTTTGAAGTTTGGCCCCTATGCTGCCTTAGTTTTTCAAAAGGTCAGTGTCCATAACATCTGATTCTTAGATATTTTTTATTGGTACTTTAAAAATTAGTGATTTAATGTCCTCACTAGTTTTATATTTGTTTATATTTCTTTCTTCATGATTCAGTATGATTCTAGGAATTTGCATATTTCACCTAGGTCTTTCAAATTGTTGTTAAGTAATGAATATACTAATATCTTTTCCTTTTTTGGCATCAATTGCAATGCTCTCTTTCATTGCAAATTTGAATGTTCTCTCTTTTTTTCTTTGTGAGTTTAAAAATGAATTAGTCAGTTTTGTTAGTCTATTCAAGAATGAATTCATGGTTTTGTTATTTTTTTCTATTGTTTTTCTTGTCTTGAATTTGTTTATCTATGATCTAAGGTTTATTTTTTCTTGTGCTAATCTTTTATTTGTTCTTCTACTTCTTTGGAGAGTAAAGTAAATTTGTTTATTAGATATGCCTTCAATTTTATGTAAGTGTTTATGGCTATTGTCTTCCCTTTTACAATATTTTTTCTGTATCCTATAGTTTTGGTATGTAGAGCTCTAATATTTGTTTGAGGATCCCTCCTAAGTTCCATTTTCTCTTTGATCCACTGCTTAAGTTCATTGTTTAATTATCAGATATATATGGAGTTTCCTGTTTCACTTCTGATATTAACCTCTATTTTCATTCCAATGCTGTTGGAAGTGAGTCTCATTCCAATGCTTTTGGAAGTAATATTTTGTATGATTTCAGTCGTCTGAAATTCACCATGGTTATTTTGAATTGGTCTAGTAATTCATATATTTACATTTGTTTAATGCTAATTTCTACATCATTTAATTAATTCCTGTGTGCCAAATTTTCTTTTTTTATTATATGCCTTATCTTTTGTTGGGCCTTGGCGTATAAAAACAGACACGAGTTCCAGTGTTTCTTGCTTGACTTTGTACAAAGAGGACTTTCTCCAGTCAACCTTGGTAGATACTGTAAATATCTCTCAAACCTTTTCTATTTAGGTACATTTTCTGGGTGTGTATATATGCAATTCCCTAGCTGGAGAAGTTTGCCTGATTCTACTCAGGGTCTACTCCATGTCTGCCCATGACGCTTCAGATATTCTGATTTTAAACCAAATGACTGTAATATCCTTTATTTCCAATGGCCCACAACTTGGAACTCTTTCCTGTCAAGTGTTTTGCTACAAGAAAAACAGAAGTTAGTCTGTTAGATAGCCCCAGAAAAAGTCAGAACATATGCTATATTTGTTTCATTCTTCTCTCAATTTTTAGAGAAAAGCTGGGTGTTGAACTGTGCCACAAAGTTCTGGAGGGAGAAGCTATGGTGAGACACTGCCACTCATATTCCTTAAAGAATCAATGCTGTTATTCTTGACTAAACTTCACCTGGGGAGCAAAATCTCTTAAATATTTTCTAGATTTCTCACAAAGACAATTGGTTCATTAATTGTTAAGTTACTAGAAGGAGAGTATCCCACCATTTTGCTGATGTCACTCACTAACCAAAATTCTTAAGTTATATATAAAAGCCCTTTGATTGCATTTGGGGACAAAATGACATAGTTCTATCCTTCAAGTAGCCCCAAAACTAATGTTAGAAATTGATTTTAATTCAAAGGCTACTACATGATATTCTGTGCAGAGATAGAGAAATTGTATTCTCTATCTATAGACAATCGTATTGCAAGTGAAATAAAAAGAGTTTAATAGCCAAGTCTTCATAGAAAAGAAAATACCTAATTTGGGTCTTGAATGATCAATGTAAATTTTCTAGTTCTAGGAATAGCAAATAATATAGGAGATACCATATGCAAAGGACACAGGCATCAAGTCACATTTAAAATTAAAAAAAAAACATAGTAGTTCATTGGGCATATGGAATGAAATTAGTTTATTATTAAATGTGGGCAATTTTAGGCAGGGAAATACAGTAATTAGTTGTCTTTTTCAGTCAAGAGGAATAGACAGCATGTAGGTACTGGATTAGGAAGAAATGTGGCGGATGGGTTAAAAGGATAGGCACTGATAGGATTAGGTAATTTATTTAGATGTGAAAGAGGGGGTCTAGATTTAATTATAAGTTTCTATCTTGTATTAGGTGATCCAGTTAGTATCATTCATATTATAAGTAATAAAACATGAGGAGCAGGTTTAGAAAAATGGATAAAAATTTAATTTTGTTTATATTGATGGTAAAATTATAAGAAAACCTTCAAGTGAAATTGTCTAAGAATCTCCATGACATATGAATCTGTAGTTCAACTGTGTTAGAAATATGTACTAGTTATCATCTCTATATTACTGATGGTAAAATTCAAGGGTCTGGACAAAAATTTCAGAGTGGGTATATATTATCAGAACTGTACCCTGAAACAAGTATACATAGGAAGATAATCAATCAGTGGGAACAAAGAAGTGGTTCCATACTAAAAATAAAATTAACAAAAATAGAGGGCATTCACTAGGGCCACACTGTGAATAGCACCTAGAACAAAGAATGTGATGTTCAATGACCTTGACTATGGAAATTCCGTAGCATAATCTGACACAATCACGTTCTTTAGTTATTTAAGGAGAAGATGAGAGATGATCCAGTAAAGACTACAAGGGATAGAATTTTTTTTTTTTAAATCAACTTGGCTAATTCTCTGGGGCTACTGCTGACCTATGTTGATCTCCTTCTTCATGGACTATGTGGAATGTTTACTGTAGTTTGAGACTCTTGGAAATACTTGTCTAAGAAATGAAAAACTGGAATAGGACTTAGGATGAAACATACACATAAGTCTACATCTTGAAATATAATTGTATATTTTGCTGGAAAGACTGCAGTCATGGCTTATATTTCTTCTATTTCCACTTTATTTTTATTTTTTTATTTTTTGGTACTGGGGATCAGATCCAGGCATCTTTAACCACTGAGTCACGTCACCAGCCCTATATAATATTTTATTTAGAGACAGGTCTCACTGCCTCACTTAGTGCCTCACTAAGTCACTGAGGCTGGCTTTGAATTCGTGATCCTCCTGCCTCAGTCTCCCAAGCCACTGACATTACAGGCATGTGGCACCATGTCCAGACTACTTCCACTTTATAAAAACATGAATGCCTTTCTAGGACTATGGCCTTCTTGGACCATCCTCTCTGCTCCTCATTCTTTTGGAGAAGCATTGAAAGTAGAGTCCAAAGAGGAATCTTTGCCCTTAGGAAGGATTGAGATGGATCTTTTAAATAGAATAGGAGCCAGTTATGATAAAATTGCTGTTGTAAATTATATATTATATTGGAAAAACTGCAATCATGGGCTGAAATTATTTTCTGGCTGTACTATTACCGCCCAGGGGAAGAGGCTATGCTCCACTGCTTGGTGTTCCACAAATAATTGAAATCAAATTGGTAGGCATACTGGTTTTATTCAGAGTCAATCCTTTATAAAGGTATTTTATTCAAGCGTTGTAGTTATACGCAATATGGGGTTCACTGTGGCATAAACATGCATGCATGGAATATGCATAGTTTCTTTCATTTCAGTCATTTCAGTCATTTCAGCTTCCTCTTTCTCTCTTCTCTTTCTGTTCCTGCCTCTCTACTCTATTGGTCTTTCTTTTACCCATTTGTTGCTTTTTTTAAAAATTGATGCTGTGCAGGTATACATAAATGTGGAATTTACTGTGGTATATTCATATATGTACATAGCATAATTTTGTCAATTTCTTTTGACAGTTTCTCCCTTTTCCCATGCCTCCTGCATCCCACTCAATTATTTTTCCTTTCAATGATCTCCCCTTTATCTTCATGGAACCTGCTACCACCTTTTCCCACTTACTTTGCTCTAGTTTCTGTGTATGAGAGAAAACATTCAACCCTTGACTTTCTGAGTGTAGCTTATTTCCCTTAGCACAATGTTGTCCAACTCCATTTACCAGCAAATGCCATAATTTTATTCTTCTTTATAGCTAAAACTTCATTGTCTATATACACACACAATATTTTCTTTATCCACTCATCTGTTTGGTGATCACTTGGAAAGGTTCCTAACTGGGTCATTGTGATTTGAGTTGCTATAAACACTGATGTTCCTGTATCACTATAGTATGCTGATTATAGTTCTTTTGGATAAATGCTAAAAAGTGGGATAGCTGGGTCATCTAGTGGTCTTCTAGTCTTTTGAGGAATCTCCATATTGCTTTCCAGAGTGGTTGAATTAATTTGCAGTCCTGCCAACAAGGTATGAGTTGTACCCTTTTTCCCACAATGTTATTTGTATTCTTAATGATTGTCATTCTAACTGGGGTAGAATGAAATTACAATGTAATTTGATTTGTTGTTCTCTGAAAGCTAGGGATTCCAGCTTTGAGGAAAGATAGGGAAAACATAAGAAACTCCCCCATTCCCCCATCTTCTGAAGGAAATAAGGTGAGAAAAACATTTAAAGTATAAAAGGGAGAAGAAATGGGAGAAAAGGCAGGAAATATACATAGGGGGATTTAGTTAGTCTGTGCTTGACAGGCTTGGGGCAGGGGAAATCTCTACTTTCAGCTTCTTTGCATCCCCCAGGCTGGGAGTGACAGGGCATTGTCTTTCAGCATGAGGTACTTACCCCCAGTTTTAGTGGGATCTTAATTTCAGTCTGTTTCATAGTAAAGAACTATTGAAAAATAATATAGGAAGAAGAAACAGTAAGCTAAGAAATTGGTAGAGGTGAAAAGGATAAAAAAATGCCAGTTTAATTAAAGTTACATGATTTCGAAATAAAAAATAATAAAATTAAAAATTTCAAAAGATTTTGGGGTGAGAGAAGAATGGAGGAACTTTAGATTATGAAGAGGGATTGAGAGGGGAAGGGGGCAGGGATATGAAAAATGGTGGAATGAGACAGACATCATTACCCTATGTACATTTATGATTAACATGAATGCTATGAATGTGCATCATGCACAACCATAGAAATGAAAAGCTGTACCTCATTTGTGTACAATGAATCTAAATGCAGTCTGTAAAAATTTTAAGAATAAATTAAAAAAAGAGAAATTTCCAAAAAATAAAAATGGACATACATAGATCCATCCTGAGTGTTTCTTAAATGAAAGTTTTGAGGGGCCCAAGATCAATGTTGTTAAAAAGCATGATTGGATTTAGAACTTTTTTAAAAGTGTGTTTTATGTGATTCTTGACTTGGTTAGGAATGTAACAAATGTTCAGAATATCCTAACAAGATTCTTTCTTTTCAGAGTGACCCAGGGCAAGAGAAAATAGTTACCATGGAATGAAAGGAATTGAATGAAGGCTTGAATCACATTTCTTTAAAGTCAGGAAGTATATGATTATATGATATACATCAATAATTTAAATATAAAAAATTACATGAATTTCAAAATGAATAAAAATTTCATGATAAAACATTGCAAAATAACTACATTTGGGGGGGCCAAAAAGATTAAATTTATGCTCCTAGAAGCATCATAAATGTCTCTATCTTCACAAAATCTACTGAAGATTCCGAAATCCCATTTAGTATCTTAAGCCATGTTCAAATAAGATGTGACAAGTGGTAGTTTTATGTTACTTGTTTAGGAAGCTTTTTTTTTTTCTTTCAAAACCTCCCTAATTTGTAAGTTCCTATTAAACAACATGACTCAAAAATGAATCACAGAGATTGCCAATTTCACTGGTACATACTGCTTATTATCTTTAAAGTCAAATAAAATATTATATCATCAAGTGGATGGCCATCTGTTGGTAATTTTGTATTAATTTTTACATGAACACAGAGAACAAAACACATTCATAACTCTAACTGCAGATTAAATAATTCCTATCCTCTTTGTTATCATCCCCCAAAAGCCTGTATTTTCTATAAAAATTTGAAATATGGTAAAAGATTGGTACTCTTTGTCCATAATGATTTTAAAACATTTAGAAGGTTCATCATGAAAAGTGATATTATGTTCTCTGCAGATTTTGAGCAGAGAGTAAGCATTCAAAACTGCGAGAAATCAAGCTAAATAGTCCCCTTATTCAAGTTAACCAAGCTCTGATGTTTCACAGCCTGTGGCATTGATATTTGAAACACTGTTGGCTCCGTGGAAGCAAATATTAAAGTTTGTGCTTCAATGGACAGAAAATTTCAAAGGGAATTCAATAGAAATAAGGAAAAAATACAATAAATAAAATAAAATATTATGTAGGTTGAAATAATGGAATAATTATATTGAAGAGAAATAATGGAATAATTAAGTTCTAACTTGCAGATAAGTAGGTTTCTTTAGTGAGGGTCAAACTACTATGTTCCTTTAAAATAATCTGTAGAGATTATGAGATAATAATTTGTACTCATTCATATTATAATTTAATACAGAGACTCAGAATTTTTAGAAAATTAAGAGATAAGGGGGATATAGTTTTAGTTGAGATAAGAACAGTTGTTACCAGCAAAATATCTTGCTACTCAAAATATTTCTAACAGCATCTACTTAAACTGCATTATGTATAGGAAATAATGGTGTATAGAGGGTTTGGTACTGTCTTCAGTTTCAAAAATTCAATGGGTATCTTAGAAGTTCTCACCTGTGAATAAAGGGGAGACAACTATGTTTTGCCACCAGGGAAGATCAGTCAAGACATGATGTGTAGCTTTTAATGGGGCTTGCTCACATCAACCTGGTTTACCATCCACATGGCTGACCTAAGTCGTTAGACCCCCTGAGGGTTGAGATGATATCATGTGACCCAAAGATTCCATTCTTATCACCCCTGTTAGCCATCTGGTATGGCCCTTGTAAACACACATATGTTTATCAAACAGACTATTCCCAGGATTTAGCAACTTCCTCTCAGGAGACCAGGGAAAAGGGCCTCTCCCTGGGCAACATTATATTCTTGACTACAATGTGATTTACATTATTTTTTGCTGATACTTATTTGGTGAGAAGGAGTCACACAATATCCAACTATGACAAAGTTGGAATATGGTGTTTTTCACTATGTGGTCCTATTCCCAGCAAAAACTGTCTATAGTAGAAAAGTGAGCACAGACCTCCCAGTCATCTTTGGAATAGAGTCGTCCCTAGGCAAAGGTGCCTTTCTGTGTGCCAGTGATTCTTAAGTACAAGACTGAGGGGCTTACATAATTTCTTTGTGAAAATATGCTTTAATGATTATCCTTCATTTTTATGAGATTCTCGAAGAGGTTTAACTCATAGTCTCTGTAATCATAAAAATAGCCAGTATTTAATAATTATACTACATGGTGGACAATATGTTTTAAGCACTACAGTTATTACTTCATTTAATCTTCAGACTATATTAAGTTCAGTGATTATACAAAAGGGAATGAAGGGGAGGGAGGGGGAATAGGAAAGACAGTGGAATGAATCTGACACAAGAATATACCACAATGAATCCCCACATCATGTACAATCACAAAAATGGAATCCTAATTAGAATAAGGTATACTTCATGTTTGTGTAAATATGTGAAAATACACTCTACATATATATCTAAACATAAGAAATAAAATTTAAAAACAGTGAGGTGAAGACCCACGGCAGTTAAATGAACCTGAATTGCAACCCAGGCACTTGTCCCATGAAATCTTTAAGAGAAATTTAATTCATTTTGGTCTGAAAGAGTATGTTTTGACAAAGGTTCAAAAGATTATTTTCAATTTCCAGATTTATTTGTGTTTTCCTTTATATACAATTTAAATATAATAGACATAATATTTTTAAATACTAAACTCATTTTTATTCTCAGAAATCATATTGCCCTGCATGATCTGCTAGGATCATTCTAGGTACACACAAAAGTTTTTGAGTAATAAAACAATACTCTAGGGGACTTATGAGGAATTACAGTGTTATGTGATTCAGGACCATGTTAATCCAATGGCTTTGATTCCATTTCCTTGTAAATTGCTCCTCAAGGTTTTAGCCCATCCTCAGGCTACCAGTCAAATGAGTACAGCAATTTCAAATCTCACCATTATAAGTAGCAATGCCCATAAAGAGTGCGACTCACTCCTGAACTGTTCACTAAGAACAAAACACAACATGCACTATAAAATTTGCTTATATTTTTACTTGCCTGGATTATTTTAAATAGTACTTTTTGTATCATACTCTCTGATCACATTTTTATGGCTCAGTACATCACTTAAGTTCTATGGGAAAATGTATATAAATATACATTATATTTATATATTTATTTATATATTTATGTATAAATTTATATGAATAAATTTTTATATATTATTTATATATAGAAATATATTTATATACATATTATATATATGTATATTCATATACATATTATAAACATGCATATTATATTGTATGATGAAACCAGCAATATTCATGGAAACTGGACTTTTCTATGATGCTTTTCATCTCTTTGGCTGGGGATGCCTGTACAAATATTTTTCGTTCAGTTTTGAAATTTGACTCTTTGTATGCCAACCACTCTAAAGAATTTTAGAAAATAGGACTTTGATAATATATGTGTTCCTGATTTCCAACACTTTCCTCATATCCACTCAAGTGAGGAATATTTCCAGTGTATTTGTTGAATTAATTGACTACTTTTGAATTACAGTTTCAATCAGTACCTAAGGAGGCAAGAAGAGAGCAATTGAGGTTTTGTTAAGAAATGTATAAACCAATTTGCTGACTGCATCCTTTGGACATTTCAAAGAACATGGATAACTATAGACAATTGTGAACATTGGGACCTGTTAGGGACTGATTTGTGTCCTCCCAAAATTCACGTTTAAGTCCTAACCCAAGGGGTCTTCCATTTAAAGAGGTGATTATTATTGAAGGGGAGAAGTCCTAACCCCATACGATTGATGTCTTTAAAGAGGAGGAAGAACAACAGAAATGTATGTGCCCAGAGAAAAGTCCAGGTGAGGATTTCTGATGAGGGCATCCATCTGCGAGCCAAAGAAAAGGACCTCAGGAGAAATTAAAACAATTGACACTTTGGTCTTGGATTTCTGATCTCCAGAATGAAAAATAAATTTCTGCTCTCACCCATCCTGTAGCATTTTATTATGGCAACCCTAGAAAACTAATACAGGACCCCTCCCTTCATCTCTTGATGAAAGCTTTAGAAGCTCAGAGATGTCCCAAATGAACAAGAGCATAGCCAGATTAAGGTAGAAAACAACTACATAATGTTTGAAGCAGAGAAGACTCAATCTAGCACCCTCCTTATTCCCTGCTTCCTATGCTGTGCATCAGCTTGAAAGATATATTAACTGAAATAATCCTGTCAGAAAGTACTGACGTTGCTGAGGAGTCAATTCAGTGTGACTGCCAAGTTTCTGAGGTATGGAGCTAGAAGTCTGTGAGATAAAGAACCTGGATATGTCTCTCATGTTCAGAAGCAGAGGCTGGAACCCAGATGGGAAGCCTCATTACTAAGGCAGAAATGTGCATCAATCACCATGAATGTCCTGCACCTTGAGGAAGATCCTCTGATTATAGCAGTCAACACGCAAAATCCAGTCAAGATAATCTGCACTACGTAAATCAGCCAAACATTTAGAAGAACATAAATATCCATCAAAAGAATGAATATAAAACAACATGTGGAATAACACAGGACTCCACATTTCCTGCAGAACCATTGTAATGCAATGGGTCCTACTTCACCATACTTAGACAAAGACTGAAGCTAGAGTTCAAAGCTAATTATTTGAACAACTTTAAATAAATAATTTCCCTTGCTTGAGTGCTCATCATCTCCAAGAAATTAGTGCAGAATAAATATTGCAATTTATTTTCCATTGTGCAACCCTCTTCAGTGCCAGTATCCTACAGGCAGAGGCCAGGCAAGTGCTCTGGCACTGTGACAGACCCAGAGGAGCAAACCTGCCATTCAAGTGTTTTGTTTGTTTGTTTGTTTGTTTGTTTGTTTTTAATCTGAAATGAAGTCAAATATTAAATTTTCTGAAATAATAAATGCAATATTTGACAATATCTGAAGTATTTTGAACATGGAGTTTTTTAAACCCACCAAAAGATTCTTAAGAATCAAAAATGAATCAAATTCTATCACATAATAATTATAATAGTTTAAAATAGTTAAACACATTTATTGATACAAATACATTCACACACACGAGCCCTAAAACTCAATTATAATGCCAGGTAGTTCAATTATTTGTTCAAAATTGCTATTTTCCTAGTAAGTTATTTCCAGATGTTCTGTAACTAGGCATAGGCTTCTCTGATCCTGTTCGGTATGCCATGCAGTTTTCCTTAGCAATAACTTCTAACTGATTGGTTTATAGCAAATATAAAGAATTCTATCTCTACATCTGTAGTCTGTTAAAGTTAACATTTTTTCTGAAGAAATATTTATCAATAACCTGTTAACTTTTATTATGATCATTTTTTTTTCTTTCTTTTTTTTTTGCAGGGGGTTAGCTTGTAAATCTTTGTGTTGAAATTTTGTAGCAATGATTTTTGCTTTGGCATGCTGTACACATGAAAAGATTTGATGTCTCTCATATGTGTGACATTCAGAATTAGATAGATTTCCATAGAACAGAAATGGTCTGAGACAAGGGATATAATCAGTCTTCAAGGAATTTACAATCTGTCTTGATGTATGCTTGTGTTACTAATTATAATAAAACTAAATCTCTTCCTCTATAATGTTCTTTTAAAATTAAAACAATGTAATTATAGTAAAAGAGTATAATATAATTTAATAATCATTGAGTGTGTAATGAAACTTGTGTGCTTAATTTGCAACATTATGGACTTTTCTAGCATAAAAAAACACTAAAAAGTTCTGGTTAGTTTAAAAGGTTGGAGCTAAATTAGTGTACAAAGCTGGTAGAAACACACACAGAGGTGTTCTAGGAATTAGGTGATGGAAATAATAGTGACCATGATGGGACAGGGTAGTACTGAAAAAATCAGTTTGGTAGAATGATTTCTAATTGTTTAATGTTTGCTTTCCCAGATTTTACCTGATATTTTCTAAATTTGAATACAGTAAAATTATCACAATTTTTCAAATTAAAAATTAGCAAAATTTTCCTCTGGATTGAGAGAAATACTTCATTAACAGTCTCTGTAAAGAAATGTTTATTTAGTTTTCATATTAAAAACATCCTATAAATGGATTCATGCTATATTATCAAATAGGTGTACTATACCATTTTTTCTTATATAATGTGGTAAAAATTCTTCTTGAAGAAAAGTTCAGTGCATTTCTAATAATTCTTAAGAATGTGTTTCTAGAAGGATAGATCTAAATGTATGAGTATTCTAATGACTTTTCAGGCATTCAGCAAATATATCCTCAGAAAATACAACATCACTTCATTCTTCACGTAGTCACATGCATACAAAAATGTTGATAATGCAAACTTACTTTGTAATTAAAATGTGAAATTCAATAAAAGCAAAAATGTTGAAAGAGTTAAATGCTAGCTTAATAAGTATTTAATGTGATAATTTAATTTTTTGAACTGCTAATTGGATTCAAAACCAATTAATTAAAAGCAGTAGTTATAAATTACTGAAGACTTAGAGACAGACCTAAAAATCTAGATTTTCTGATAAACTGTGTTCTGGTATTTTCTTGATATCAATCTTTTATAGCATTACAAATGCCAAGTGATATCTTGCACATATCTTACAATTACAAATGAAGTAAATGATATTCTAGACCACTGCCAAGATAAAGCTGTATCTTCACAGCTAAAATTGATTTCTTATTATATCTATGCTAGCTGACAACTTGAGTGAACATCTTTTTCAAGCTGAGAAAACAATGGAGCTATTTTTTCAAGAGTGACTGATAGTTGGGAATAGGGTGTACTCAACAGACAAACCCAGTTAGAAAAATTTTATTACAATTTTTAACAGATGGAACTATTTGAGCTATGTAATATGTTCTCTATGAATAATCTAAGAATTAATTTGACTTTCTTAAAAATAAGTAATATGCATTATAGACATTAAGTTAACATGAGAAAAATCCAATACTGGTCTTATGCTACCATTCAACATTCATGTATTTTGTGTGTGTGTGTGGTGGGGAGAGTATGGGGGATGGAACTGATGGGCACTTGACCACTGAGCCACATCCCCAGACCCTATTTTGTATTTTATTTAGAGACAGAATCTCACTGACTTGCTTAGCACCTTGCTGTTGCTGAGACTGGCTTTGAACCTGCAATCCTCCTGCCTCAGCCTCCTGAGCTGCTGGGACTACAGGTGTGCACCTCTGTGCCAGGACTCAGTATTCATGTATTTCTTGGCAATGTTTTTGTATTGTTTTCATTTTAGCAATTGTTTTAGTTTGGATTCACTTTAATATCTGCTATGATCTCTTTTTTCCTTTTCCTTCTTGCCGGTCTTCTTCCTCTCCACCTTCTATCATTCTAAAGCACTGATCTGTTTCATGCTTGTGAACAGGTTCACACATACACTCACACAGATGTGCACCACATACATAATGGACTGTTTCCTTTATTCCTTTATCTTACATTTTGGATCATCCCATATGTAATTTTGTTTCTCAATAAGCCATGTAACATGAAAATTCTTATCATTTAATAAATGATGACCTATTGCATTCTTTTTAATAGATGTAACTGGTCTTTGCTAAATGTTGTACATGTTGTCCTGGAATTATAGTAAGAAAAAAAATATATATATATATATATCCCTACAGTTCCAGAGAGTTAAAATTGTTTAGATTTTGTGTATATAAATATCTAATTTTGATATATATTGAAATTCATTAACAAGCAGAAATGTTGGGCACATCATTAATATGTATGCTGCCATGCTTACTTTGTGAATTGGGTCATATGATCACCTTGACCTGCTAGTACTTTGGCATGATTGTCTTTAACAATTGATAGAAGATTTTTCTACATAATAGACATGAATTCTTTATTTTTAATCCATGTTTTAAATAGTCTCCCATTCATGTGATTTGCATTTACTTATTTTTAAATTTCCTCTCACAAGGCTTAAAAATCCGTGTAAATTCAGCAAAACGCCTAACTTGAAGCTTCCAGTACTGTTTCTCCCAACAAATACTACTAAAGCAATGAAAAAAATAGCTAGATTTTGGGCAAAAGACCTAAAGGAGAATTCCAAAAAGACGACAGAGGAAAGAGGAAAGAAATCCTGTACAGCACTGAAATCCAGGATGGCTTCATAGCACAGAGAACTTTGCCTCTGACATCTCATTCATCAGTCTAGACCATTTCAGAAACAGGAGGGATTCTTCTGCAGGGAAAGGAAACCCAGGAGCTCCATCAGTTCATGTAGCAATGAGGCCTAGCAGAAGTCCTACACCATGTCTTAGGGAATAATCTTTGGGAATCCTCCAGGTTGAAGAGCCACAGTCCTCCACCTACCTCTCCCCTCATAGCATGAGTAGCTGAGGGTCTCTCACTTCTCCAAGATGAGAGTTTTTGCAGTGCTTCTTCCTTCCCTCTGGAGCCCAAGCCACAAGGGCATCTCATCATTTCTGAGTACTTACTTCTTCCACTGAGCAAAGCCTCTTAGCACTTGGGAGCAGTCAACACTGCAAGGTACCCCTCCCCTGAAGCTTAAGGTGCTGCTGTGCCTGTTTATTCTGGATCACAAATTGCAGTTGTGCCCTGCTTCCCAGGGCCTGAGGATCCTGAGCACTCTTTCCCAAGAACTGAGGCAGGGTCCTACTCTACTTCTGTCTGACAGAACCACAGCTACATCCCAGAGCCTGGGCCCAAGGGGACGGGATATGCCTCAGAGCAACAGTGCATGGCTTACTGGGATGATTTTATCTACTTGTGCCTTGGAGAGTGAACCTATGCCTCAAGTCCAAGGTGCTGAAGTAGGTGCTATGCAAGATCCTAAGCTCAGGAACCCAGTTCCACAGATGCTCTGAGCAGTGAGATCTGTTTTAGTTAGCCTTTACATTACTGTGACCAAAACACCTGAAAAAAAAAAAAAAACTTAGAGGAGAATATGTTTATTTGGGGTTCAGGGTTTCAGAGGTCTAAGTTCATAAATGACCAATTCCATTTCTCTGATTCCAAGATGAGGCAGCAAAGGAAAGCTGTTCAACTCATGGTGTTTAGAAAGTTGTGTGTGTGTGTGTGTGTGTGTGTAGGGAAAATGGGCCACAAGGAAGATGTACTCTTCCAGAATCGGCACCCAATATTATGTGCCACCTCCCTAAAGTTACCACACAGTCAGTCCATTCAAATTGGATGGAAAAAAGGTAAAGAAATATCATTTACAGAAACAATTGCAGAAAACTTCACCAGCCTTGGAAGAGATATGGATATCTATATTCTTGGAGCTCTAAGTTCCCCAAACAGGTAAAATCCTAAGATATTCTCTCCTAGGCACTTTATAATCAAAGTGTCAAAAGTCAAAGATGAAGAAAACACTTTTAAAGCAGCAAGAGAAAGGCAACAAGTCATATGAAAAGAAATCCCACTGGACTCTCCATGTATTTTTTAGTAAAAACTTCATAGGCCAGGACAGAATGGGATGACGTATTAGAAGGAAAAAATCTGGCAGCTAAGAATACAATACACAGTGAAGGAGAATTATCTTTTACAAACAAAAGTTGTAAGAATTCATCACCCCTGGATCAACCCTACAAGAAATGTTTAAAAGCGTTCTTCAAAAGGAAATAAAAGGATAACAATTATTGTTATGGATATATATTAAAGTATAAAATTGTTGGTGAAGAAAATAATCATCAAATCTAGAATACTCTAATATTGTACTGTAACCTGTATTTTGCATATCTCTAGGATGAAAATTTAAAGTTGAATTGCTCAAAAATAACTCAATTACAATAATAAGTCAAGGTATGCAGTACATGAAAAGAAATACACCATGACATTAAAAACATAAACTGAGGATGGGAGGGTCAAAGTAAAAAGTTTTGGGATACAAAAGAAGTTAATTTGTTATCAGTTTAACAAAGAAGTTAATTTGTTATCAGTTTAAATAGTTGACTGTGTGACTATTTTTCATGTAATCCTCCTGGTACCCCCCACTTCATGCAAAACTATGTGCAAACAATAGAGAGAAAGAGGTCAAAGATTGGCATACATAAAACTCTCAAACCATAAAGGCAGAAAATAGTAAAGGAAAAAGGGAACAAAGGAACTACCCAATAATCAGAAAACAAATAATAAAATTGTAGTACTAATGCTCCTTACCTATCTATAATATTCTTGACTATAAATGGATTAAATTATCCAATCAAAGCCAGACCACAGAATGGTTGAATGGATACAAAATAAAAAACGATCCAACTATAAGCTGCCTGCTCAAGACCCGGTTAAGCTTCTAGGACACACAAAGGCTGGAAGTGAAGGGCTGGAAAAGATATTCCATGTACGAGGTCACCAATAAAGCAGGGATAGTTATACTTACCTCTGATAAAAGAGAACTCAAATCAAAAACTGTCATGGAAAACACAGAAGGTCATTATTTAATGATAAATGGATTAATTCACCAGGAGGACATACAATTAATTATATGTGCACTTCACATGGGAGCACCATGTATATTTTATATATGAAATATATTAATAAAAAAACAGAGAAACAAATACCAGTACAATAATAGAGGACTTCAGTACCCCATTTTCAATGATGGATAGATCAAACAAACAGAATTAGTAAGGAAATATTGAACTTGAATTTCCTCTTTGACCAAATGAACCTAACATGAACATAAATAGGAATTTTCATCCAACTGTAGCAGAATAGGTATTTTTCCTTTGGCACATTCTCCAGAATGGATATATATTAGGCCACAAAAGGGACTTTTTAATCTCTTGACTTTTATCATAAGGAACTTTAAATTTTTTCTATTATTTCAAACCACAATGTTCCAAAACTAGAGAGTAATAATAGAAAACTCATGCAAAAATTCCTATCATGCAAAATTCATACATATTTGTAAATTAAATAACATTTGTAAATTAAATCCCAAGGGAAAAGCACAACTTCTTGAGACATAGGCTGGAATTGTAACTTCTTACAAGTAACTCCTTTTCCACACACACAAGTAACCTCCAGCATTGATGCTAGGACAATAGGCAGACGTTTTATAGCTCTCTTTCTGGCATGTATACAAATGCTTGACTTCAGTTCCATTCCTGTGACCTTGACTGTGGTTTTCATGATAGGATTACCCCCAACAGCATTACATATTGCATCAGATTTTCAACGTGTGGAATAAACAGTGGCAATTTCCAATAACTCCTCTGGCAATGTCTAGCTATTAATTTTTGATATTCAGAATATTTTATTTCTTGTACAAAAACATTGGAAAGTACATTTATTTATTGCATATAGCATTTCTATATATTTGGAGACAGAAATACGGGGCACTGCCTCTATTGCCTATCTTATCCAAAAGATTTTTATTAACAATTTCAAAATAGAGGTCATGTATTGCCAAAATACTCAGTGAATAAGACATAGTTTAGTTTGCCTTAAATATCATTAAAACTTCAAGTATTAAGTTGTTCTTATGCTTTGTTTCAGTTCAAAGAATTATATGAGAAGAAATTAATTAGAATATTTTTGGTTATTTTTTAACATTTATTTGCCAATTTAAAATTTAAAATTTTCTATTGGAATTTCTTTAAAAATAGGAGTGACATTGACATTTGAAAGCCATGTGCTCTTCTGTTTATAGGCTACAGTTCTTTGGAAAGATATATACATATTCTTTGAAAATATAGACAATGGTTTTTAAGTTGTACCCTACTTAGTAAACATTTAATGTAATTTCATCAAAAGTTTTGAAGACTTGAAAGGACATAAAAGAGTAATATAGGTATTACCTAGAGATATTTTGTATTCTAAGTTTACATAGTCTGAAAATTTATTTAATAATTTAAATAATATATATATTCTTTTTCAATAATACCTTAAAAGAGTCACAGCTAATACAACAACATGATTCTCATTTTAATTTTGTAGTCTTCTAGCTTTTGAGTATTTTTTAAACAATTCATCTTGCAGAGAAAAGGGTTAAGATTTAAAAGTTGTTTCAGTTTTTCCAATTACTGTATATATATTTTCAAAAGTAGTGCTATTGCCAGAAACTACTGCAATTCCCCAGACTCTGCAGGTATGTCAAACCAGTTTGAGTTCAAAATTAGGTTCTTATCCCAGAGGCACCCCAAAGTCTGGCAGTGCAGAATCAACAGAACATCCAGGGTTCCCAAGCTCAGAATAAATAGTTCTTGTGGATATAAACTAACCAGGTCATATTACCTTGGTAGAATAAGACAGTCATTAAAATATTTAATTTGTCCTTTTTCTGACCCTCTGCATGCATGCTTTTCTCTGCAAAATGAAGTTTAAGGTGCACCATGGATTTGTAAATGCCAGATGAAAAGGAAAAGACTTGGAAAATGCACAAGTGAGCTAGTTTTCACAAGGAGATAAATATTTTATAAATAAGTGTGGATTCAGTTCATTCTTACCATAAGAAATGGAAAACATAACTAAGTTTAGTTATGAAAATAGGAAGTATAGCATCACTAAATTAAGAAGACTTACTGGAAAAAAATGGTACTGGATGAGGAGGAGAATATGTGCAGTGTTTCCATAGCTCCATTAGATGAATGAAGTGATCTGTGAGTAGCAGTGTATCTAAATGGTAGCCAAATATTCACATAAGATCAAACTGTGGAGTTCCTACTCCTGATGGTCCAGGTCCCAGATGCTTACCAAATACCAGCCAACTATAATTCAGACAGAATAGCATACAAATGAAACAGGTAATAATTAAAAATGGAGCACACCTTACTGGGGTATTTGTGTAATGCACAAAGAATAAGATCACAAGACAAAAGTCTTGCATAAAATAAAGGTGAATCTGCCCACTAACAGAACTTCATGAAAACTTGGACTGGAACCACAATTTGACCCAGTTATCTCACTCCTCAGTGTATACCCACAGGAGTTAAAATTAGCATACTATAGTGATATAGCTGAATCAATGTTTATAGCAGCTCAACTCACAATAGCTAAGCTATGGAACTAACCTAGGTGCTTTTCAACAGATGAATGGCTAAAGAAAATGAGATATATACACACAATGGAGTACTACTCAGACATAAATAAAAATGAAATTATGGCATTTGGCAGTAAATGGATGTAACTAGAGACTATGCTAAGTGAAATAAGCCAATCCAAAATACCAAAGGCTGAATGTTCTCTCTGATTGTGAATGCTAACACACAATAAGTAGGTGGGAGGAAAGAATAGAAATTCATTGGATTAGACAAAGGGGAATGAAGAAAAGGGAGAGGGAATGAGACTAGGAAAGAATGTGGAGAGCCTTGACTTGGATCATGGTCTCTGACTACTTCTTCTCTGGTCTCTGGCTATGTTTGCCCTAGGAACTTCTAGTGAAAAGTTGCAGGTCAAAATTGCTCAGTTGTTATGGTGATGATTGAGTTGAGGAGGCTCTGCACAAAGGCACAGAGCTATATCAGTCTGTACCTTGAGCTCAGGCACCAGCTGCTGTTGATAGAGAATTATGGTCATAATAAGATAACAACAATGTCTTATAAGCATCTAGGACATTCCAGCCTGTCTTCTTTAGAGAAACTTTCCCACAAATAACCTTTTGATGATAAAACCTATATAATAAACATACTGACGTAGCTCTGGGTCATTGTTCCTCCATCAGAGGATGGATGTCCCACCTGGTCCCAGCTTTCTCTCTGTGTTTGCTTGTCTTTCTTAATTCCCCATCGCCCATCACAATTTTCCAATTAATGGCCCATGCAGGTCATGGCAAAAGACAGTAGAATGAATTGGACATAACCTCCCTATGCTCATGTATGGACACATGACCAGTGAAATTTCACATCATGTACAACCACAAGAATGGGAAGTTATACTCCATGTATGTGTAATATGTCAAAATACAATCTGCTGCCATGTGTATCTAAAAAGAACAAATAAATTTTAAAAAAGAACTTCATAAATACTGAATCCTTGACATGAATATGTATTATATTCATGTGTGACACACAGGTATAGATACACAGTTCATATGGGTTATGTTTTATGTATTATATATTGCATATTACATGTTATCTATTATAAAATCGTGCTTCCTGGTTACTTTAGCTAGTCTATCTGATGGAATGGAAAGTAACAGCCTGCAAAAGCAGCAGGTTTTATTCCATTGATGTGGTGGTTTCTGGTAATTAGTCTGGTAGTTTAATGTATTTGGAATCTATCTGCCTGATTAGTTTCTACATGCAGTTTCTAAGAACTGATTCCACTCCAAGGACTTAGACAAATAGACATGGAGTTGACTATTATCAAAAAACAACTATAAATGTCAATTAAATTTTTTTGAAGATATTGGAGAAATATTAGAATAATTAAAGGAAAATTGGAGCTGAGTTGTGAAGACAAAAATAGCATTGCTCTTTTAGTACCTCCACACCCATGTTAGATTAACTTAAAATAAAATTACTCCATATTATAAGCATTTCTATGCATTTCATGTCTTCATGTTACTTATGAAAGTATTCAAGTTATAATACATGCTCAATGAATACTTGATTAGTACTTGATCACATCTGTCTTACAACCTGATAGATTATTTATTTCCACAGTACATAGATTGTTTATATTTCATCAAGAAATTTTTGACTTACCTCACAATTAAGCATGAAAGGTAAATAGTTTTGTAGGAGAGATTATTAATTTTCTCTTGCTTCCTCAATGATTGGAAAATATATTTGTTATGAATTTATATGTTTTACTTCAAATAAAATAAAACAAAACAAAGACCAAGAAACATCAACATATCTTGAGGGTCCTTTATATTCACTTAACGAATTAATTTCTTTGCCAAATAGTGATTGTCCAACTCAGGACTGATGTCCTGAATTTAAGATATAAGTCAATATGAATTCTGATATTCCAAATTTAAAAATCTGCACCTTATTCTCACAGACTTTTAATAGTAGCTTAATATTTCCAATGTCAACTTTAATCAACAATGTAACATAAACCTTATAGACATTTCTAGTGTAAGGAATTATGCAAGATTATATTATTTCCTATTTCATTCAGATAAAAAGACACAATATTTATAGGATTTCATCAAAAAGTGTGAACTTTATAAAGCCTGAGTTATCTTATTAGTTCAGCAATTTATAGAATGATTCTTACAAATAGACGGCAACTCTTTCCTACTTTTGAAAAAGAATTGTAGTTTGTGTCCTTCAGTGGAAAGGTTAGAATGGAAAAGTAGCATACAGTCCCAACATACTATCTTACATTTATATTACTTTTAGAACATGAAGATCTATACAGACCTTCAGAGAGATGCACTGAAGCAAGGTACACATGTCAAGAGAGTACCAACTGTGTAAGTTAAAACTTTTTTTACCTCCACTATGTCAAAGGGTAGGAAATTGATGGCACTTACAATATCTAAAATGTTGATGATTGAAAAAACTGCTATGGTCAATACCAAAAAATATTTTAAAATATTTTAAATATCATATATCCCAAAATATAAAAAGATATGTGCCAAAAGGGCTCCAACTTACTCACTTATGAAATGTTCCAAAAATGAACATCCTTTGTCAAAACAGAAAAGAAAAATCTAACCAATTATTTGGTGGATGCTGCATACATAGCTTGATTTTTTTACTGCCTAAAAAAAATCTGAAACTATTTCATGGACAGTAATGGTAATAGGCTTTTTTTGTCTCCCACTAAAATGTCTCTGTGACTTGCTTCTGTGTAAAGTGGTACACACTCCCTCAGCTTAATGAGTTTAATAAAACTTAATGAAACATCTTCAAAACTAATGAAGCACTTTAAAAATGCAAAACAAAGGGGTAAGAAAGGTTGGCCTACCACTGCAGACCAAAAAGAAAAGAAAGTTTACAGGGTGGGATGTCGACAGAGCATAAACTTATCAGAATGAATATTTAGAAAAAAGGTGTAGCTTACCATATACAATATGTAGGGTTTACTCCTCTGAATTAAGAGAA
Organism: Glaucomys volans; assembly: GCA_020662805.1. Classification (NCBI taxonomy): domain Eukaryota; kingdom Metazoa; phylum Chordata; class Mammalia; order Rodentia; family Sciuridae; genus Glaucomys; species Glaucomys volans. The sequence goes on from JAJEJO010000289.1 coordinate 264,233, forward strand.
AATATTTCTTCAATGTAACTTGAATTACATATGCACAGATATCCAAATAAATAAGCATTTACATTGCATTTCACAATGCTGTTTCATTTAAAACTTCTGTTGCATGAAATTACTTTGAATAAATGATGTTTTGTGATGTATTATGGCAGGAAGAAAAAGGTTGAGTTCTAAGATTCTTATGTATGGACAGGATGTCAGGTATTCCAGAATACTACAGAAGGCAAGACTAAGCTAAAAGTGACTGATAATCATCACAGAACTTAAAATGCAATTGTATGGATTTTTCTGAAGTTCAGTTTCTCTTTTTATGAAAGCATATCTACTGAATATAACTTAAACACATATTTAGTGCCACATTAAAAATAAATAAATATGGTCAACAGTAACAAAACAGCTAAATTGAAATAAAATGTATCCTAAGCATCATTTGATTCATATGAAACACTAATAAATTCATATAAGATCAGAATAAAAATTTGATGTAATCTAAACTACAGATTTTTTAATAAAAATAGATCTTAAGCCAATAAGCAAGATTAACAAAGTGTCTGGGAGTGGAATATATTGTTTTAATATAGTAAGAATGTTATATTTCATAACATCATGTAATTAATATTAATTACTCAATGTGGTTCAGAAGATAAGTGATTAAGCCCCAGGTATGCCACTACTGGACAATAAAAGAATGGTAGATAATATTCAGATCTTAATATCCTTATTGGAAAAAAAGAGGACTATCAATGCTATGGCATCCATCTACATTATTATTTGGAGAATAATATGAGATGATATATGTTTTTAAACTGAAAAATCATATATAAAATTTTGTTGTTACTCTTTTCCCCAATTATGGATAGCACTCAAGTATATGTGATGATACTGTGAAACTAGTATAAGCATGTTTTATTCACTGGCTTCTTATCAACATCATCTCTTTATGAAGATAGAGACTGAATTCTTGCTGCACTAACTTAATAATACATTGCTCTCAGTTTTCATTGGCTTTTAAATTAAGCTGTCAGCAAGTGCCATCAACCTTTGTCTCTATATTCTTTCTGTCTCTGTCAAAGATATTTAACAAATAAAAATTAGAACCATATTCATTGAGAATGGGAAAGAACTTTAATGAAAGTCGGGATTGATTGGAGTATTGTTCAAAAATAACCTCTCAACCTCTTCTCTCCGCTGGAGGGAAATGTATTTCCCTGTCGACATGACTGTGGGCATGACCGTGTGGCTTGTGTTGAATAATAGAATGAGAAGGAACATGATGTGAGTAAAGGATCAAAGTACACTTGAGTGGTTCAGCTAGCTTTTGGGGTCTGGTCATCAACTGGGAGACAGAAACATCCTCCTGGCAATTGCTATTGCCTCAGCCTAAGATTCAGATGTAGACATGTGGAAAAGAACTTAACTCCACCACAGCCTCAAGCAATCCCTGCTGACTCAACAGCTTCAAGCAGAGCATGTAGACAAACCCAGCACACATCTGTCAAAGTGCAGCAGTTGACCTGCAGACACACATGCAGGAAGTAAATGTCTGATATTTAAAGTCATTGAGTTCTAAAACAATTGTTATTCCACAATTGCAATAATAGCTGCTTGACACAAACAACTAAATGCCTAAGTGGATTAAATTTAACATGTAGAATGCAAAGGCTATGTGTGGGAAGATAATTATTTATAGGTTTAATATTTTTGCACATCTTGTGAGCAGAAGCACCCACAGCTTTTAATCCAGACTAGATTTCCCAAGGTGTTTCTGTAGCAAATATTCAAAAATTCCAAGATAAAGATAAAAGTTTTATTCTAAAACAGAAGGCAGATTTATCTGCTGGCCAGTAAAATAAAAATATCTTCATGAGGCAAAGGTTAGGCAGGATTTCTGCACACACACAAAAAAAAACCTCCTTAGCTCAAGTCATCCTCTAACACAAACCATTGTGTATGCAAGCATTCCGTGACCCTTGTCAAGAATTCTTGTGGGAAGTTGGTTCCGGAAACCAGGTCATGAGAACAAGAGTGCCTTGGCTACTGCTATTGCTTTGAGTAATAAACTGCCTGTTGTTCCTGACTAAGACTCTTTTGTCTTCTGACAGCGTCTTAAGAAACTGTGGCAGGCTAACTTGTTAGCTTGCAAGTAGAATAAAATCTAAGACCTTTGCGTCTTGACAGTATGAGCAAGATTCAGTAAAGAAAAGTGCTTCTTCCAGACAGTAGACCTTGTAAATCTTACCAAGTGCAGAAGAAGACATAATTGCCATAGTTCTTTGTATGCAATTCATCAAAGTCTAAGAATAACTACAGGGCTGCTATATTATAGCTAATTAAATATTAAATGTAAATATATATATGGACACACACCATACACACACACTCACACATGGGTGAGTTCATTGGAGAGCCCTTGAAAGCAGTTTGAAATGTCCCTAAACCTAACAATCAGTTTTATCAAGAACTCACTAAGAAGAATCCCAAAGTGAACTTGCTTAATCACCTAATATTTCATATTCATAAATTTTGCAAGAGTAAGGATTTATTGTGTTTTAAAATTTATAAACAATTGACTATTTTCAAATTTGTATATATTTGCTTGGGTTTTGGAATAAGAGATAAAATTTAAACAAAATACTAACTTCAACAGTAATTTTCAAATTATGCACTGCAGTATTATATTCCATTAAAAAAAAAAAACAGTCTCAAAGGTTTCATGCTATACACTGAAAGGAAACACAGTAAAAATATCATATGCCTTTGTATATTTACTGACAAAATAAGAGCATTATGTAGTTGGCATTGCCAGCCAAGGATTTCCTCTTTTATCTAATTTAATTCTACATTTTAAGTTTATTTTTTGGCCTGTACTTTGTGTTGGAACATAGTTTTGCTACACATGGAGTGCTGTATTTGACAACTTAGAGTTCTGTTGGGCAACTGCTCCATATTTTGTGTTAGACACAACACCAGTGCCATTACTCTGCATGACAAATGACTGCTACAGCCAATGCTATCAAGTAAAGATATGGGCACACTTTGTATCTTCAAAGACCCACATTTTGGAGATGAAAAACATGAGGGTGTTTTCTCGACGCATTGCTTATAAAAACAATTATATGCTCTCACTGATGATGGCTATATTAAGATAAATATAGGACTGGGGTTCAGCTCACTGGTAGAGTATGTGCTTAGTATACACAAATCCCTGGGTTCCAAACCCAGCACCATAAAATAAGGAAGAAAGAAAGAAAAATTAAGAAAAAAATAAATTTATTGGTTTGATCATTTCACTGCATCTAAATTCTCAAGTCAACCTCTCACCCATCAGTTACTATATTATTTATAAAAGACATAAATAATATTAATATCAACAGTTTTAAATATACTTTGATTTTACCAATGGCAAGGCTGAAGTAAATATTCGTAAGAACAATAAAAAGAAAATAGAAGAGAACAAGGAGAGGAGAGTAAGCACAAGTTTTGTTGAGGCCTGAAATGCACACATCAAAATATTTTATTACTATGATTAAGGAGTATCATTCATTACCTTAAATTTTTTATCTCAAGAAGAAAGAGCATAGCACAGAATCTTGGATTCCTTTCTTCATTCATACATTTGTCGTCATATTTATGTGTCCATATATTTATTCATCAAAACTTTCTTGAGTGTTAATTAGGTATCAAAGACTATTATTTTCCTGCCTCTTAGTTTTCTAATTAAATTTTTGTAATAGATACATAAAAACAAATATCACAAATATTAATATGTTCTATGTAATGTTTCAATACATGTTTATATTGTGTGATGTTTAAGTCTGGTCAAACATATCTCTCTCTTCAAGTTATTTGTCATGTCTTTACAATGAAAATATTCATATTCCTTTCTTCTAGCTTTTAAAAATGCCTGGTACATTATGGTTATCTATGTGCATCCTGTACAATGGCACACTTGAACTTCTCATTCCTCTATCACTATAATTTAGTACCTAGAAATCACCCTTTCCCCACCTTTCTCCCAAACTACTCTCCCAGCCTCTGGTTACTATCTCTACTCTCAACTTAATGCAGATCAAGTTTTTGAGATTTTACATATGACTGAGATCCTCTGGTGCTTGTCTTTCTTTGCCAGGGGAATTTCTCCTCAGAGCTGATTTCCAGTTCTATCCATACTGTATCGAAAAACAGGATCTCATTCTTTCTGTGGAGAAATGGTATTCCAGTGAGTACATGTACCATATTTTCTTTATCCAAGCATCAGTTGATGGACACTTTGGTTGTTTGCATTTCTTGGCTACTTTGCATAGCGCTGTAATAAACATGAGAGTGCAGATGTCTCTTGAACAGACTGGTTGCATTTCCTTTGGATCTATACACAGCAGTGGGATTGTTGGATGACATGGTAGTTCTATTTTTAACTTGTGAGGGAACTTCACACTGTTCTCCACAATGGCTCAAAGACTATTTTTGTTGCTGAAGAAATAGCTATGAGCAAGATAAAAAAATGTTCGTGTCCTTATATAGTTTGCTGTCTAGTGAAAGAGAGAGATAAACAGCACATTAAAATGATTATTGCAATAAGATAATTCTAAGCAAAGGACAGGGTTACAAAGTGAAGGAAGAATTTATTAATGGCCAAACTTGGTGGTGATATTTAGTCCAGATCTAAATTTGGCAATGAGGCAAGTCAGAGACACTCTGGATTAAGAGGGTTTTCCAGGCAAATTATAAGGAAATTGTTGATGTGCTTGAGGAAGAGCTAGAAGATTGGCTGATACTTCAACAGAGCACATGCAACAGACAAGGCCATAGTAGCTGTTATGTGCCTTAAAATATTTTTAGCAAAAATTAAGTTGACTAACATTAAAAAGCAGTTTTATGCAGTTACCTATTTATTGTGGATATTCTCACAATGTCGCATGCAAAATTTTCCCAGTTTGAAAGTCAGGAGATATTGGCAATGTCTCTCATATCTCATAGTTATTTTAATGAATAAGTGAACATATAAATTGATTAAATGGAAAAGTCAACAGGTGACAAAAACTAGCTTTAGAATATTGCTTTATAATAACCATAGCACTTATTTTTGCATAAGAAATCTTTGTTAATTTATGAATATATCAATGCATAAATGCATATTCATATATATGAAAAAGGTTCAACACCTTTAGCAATCAAGGAAATGCAAATCAAAGTACACTGAGATTTCATCCCACTCCAATCAGAATGGCAATTATTTAGAATACAAATAATAATAAATTTTCACAAGGATATGGTGGGGAAAAGAACACATTTGCACTGCTTGTGGGACTGTAAATTAGTTCAACCACTGTGGAAATCAGCATGAAGTGTCCTCAAAAGAATAGTCATGGAACCATCATATTGACCCAGCTACACCACTCTTGAGCACTTATCCAAAAGAATTAAAGTTAGCATACAGTATGGATACATGCATACCCATGTTTATACCAAAGCAAATCACATTAACCAAGTAACTTAATTAGACTAGGTGTTGGTCAACAGATGAATGGATAAAGAAAATCACACACACACACACACACACACACACACAATGGAGATTTATTCAACCACAAAGAAGAATGAAATTGTATCATTTACCAGAAGATGGATGGAACTGAAAAAGAATCTCATTAAGAAAATAAGTCAGACTGAGAAAGTTATGGGTCATAGACTTTCTCTCATATGTTGAAGCTAGAGAGCAAAAAGCGGGGAAAAGTATCTCAGGAAAATAGAACAAGGAGAGGAGAGTAAGGGGGTAAGGGGAGGGAAGAGAGGATAGAAAGTGGAACTACTAGGAAATAAAACATCCAATTATGTACACACATGTACCAATATGCCTCAATGAATCTAATCTATGTGTAATTATAACACATCAATAAAAAGCTTTTAAAAGAATACTGATCTGTAACAAACATAGCACCTTCTCTTTTATTTTGTATAAATTAATGTATATCAATTTATGAATATATTAATGAATACATGCTTATTCATAAATACTTATTAAATATCAATTGCCTATTCCTCATTTTTATTTTTATTTGGGGAAGTTTGTAAAGTCTAGTGGTAAGCACTCTAGAGGTACAATTTATATATTAACAGATAGGCTCTCTGGAAACCTAAGTTTTCATAACCTTCAGGAGGTCATAAAGATGTATCTGCTTGATGTTAATACAATATATTACCTTCCCCTTATTCTCCTGTCTTTACAGACATAAAAAATCAAAGTATCATTTTAGGATTATATAAAAGGACCAAAAGCATTATTTAGCAAATGTTTTTATTGGTAAATACAATCATTATAAAACTGGATCATTTATACATTTTCTCCGAATATTTTGGAATCCATTATTCATCACGATGAGCAAATCAGTGGGCTATAAAGAAGGCAGCAATTATTGGCCCCCACTTATATATGAACACAGTCAAGTTCAGAGAATTAGATGGCTTTCCAAAGACCCTCACATTAGTTACTGGTGTACTGTACTTAAAACTGGGAGTTTCATCTTAATATTTTAGAACTAATATTACTTGCATATATATTCTATTGAGGGCATTTGCTCTCACTAAAATATATTTGGTTGAGACTAAAAGTAAATTTCATGATAAAGTAATCAATTTATAATGATATACCTACTTTTAAGAATATAATAAGTGATGATAAATTTTTGGAATTAGCAATATATTAATTATAAAAATAGAATTACCAAAGTGCACTCACAAATACTTTTATGGAAACATCACAATGGTCACGGCACAATGAAATGTCTTTCAGGATTTTCAAAATTTGAGAAGGTAAGAGTGTTTTAAGGGTGTCTTAGAATAATGATTTGATATAATGAATGAGATCTGATACAGAAAAGTCAATGTGCAGGTAATAAAAGGCTCTGAGTACTGAAGTATGTTTATAAAAAATTCCACATCAATATAATTTTCATATATCAAGGGTCTAAGTTTAAAACTTAGATATGTTTAACCTAGACTTCAAAAATGTTAAGAGAGTTTTTACCACAAGCCCACCATTGGTATCGCTACATTTACCTTAGAAGAAGAAAAAAGAATGAAGGGAAATTGATGGTGCAGAAATAACTTTTATAGGATAATATTCTCATAATGATGCTCCCCAGACTGTAGAATTAGAGTTTCCATCATAGGTTTGAAAAATTGCAACAAAAACAACACACATACGCATGCATGCACAAAATAGTTAAATACGTTGAATTAAAACAATAAGCATTAAAAATAAAAGACACAGACATCATTGCCCTGTGTACATGTATGAATGCACACATGGTGTGACTCTACATTGTGTACGACCAGAGAAACAACAGCTGTATTCCATTTGTGTACAATGAATCAAAACAAATAAATTAAAAATAAATAAATAAATAAATAAATAAATAAATAAATAAATAAAAATAAGATAAATAATATTATCAACAGTTTTAAATATACTTTGATTTCACCAATAGCAAGACTGAAATAAATATTCATAGGAACAATATCAAAAGTATTACTAGTTTAGTGATTGAGGACATTGAAATTTAATGACTTTAATATAAAAATGATGATAAACATATAGTCACCTAAAGTCACTTATTAGAAAACACAAATAGCCAAAGTATTTTGGTGGTGTCCTTATTAAAGCTGTTATTTGTGTCATAAGGAGCTGTGGAAATACACATAGAGAAACACATGCACAAACTGCAGTAAAAGAGAATGATAGATACCAGGTCAGAGCCAAGAGGACCAGTCTGAGGAACTTACAGGAAATACCCTTCAGGTATTGCCGTAATGATCTTGGTGAAATGCAACTGGAGAAATTTGGTCTTGGAGTGCTGTTGAAATATTGTTTTATAGCTATGAGGTTTTTCTTCTTTTTTAGAAATCTTGTTATTGGTAGAACTTTGAAATATGTTTTTTTTTTTTCGCAAAAGAAAAAGTAGAACATATTTGCAATTAGTATTCTAATTGATGGTACTAGGCAAAGTCCTACCTCAAGGGCCTAACTGGTTTTCAAAGCGTATCATCTATCAAGTAGAAACATGTATTGGACTCTTTCAGCTCATTGTTTCAAAGCTTAAATAAATAAAAATTTTCCCAGTGTCTCTCTGTACTTTCCCCCAAATACTGAAGTATAAATACCAAAATCACATTCATTTGAAATATCTGTCAAAACTGCACACCAAATGCAGTAGGTATCCAATAAGTATTGGTGGAGAATTTTTTTTTATTAATAAAGTGCATGTTAAATGGCATAAATCCCTTGAAAGTTAAATTTCCTTTAAAAATTGGTCTTTTTATTTATAGTTCAATCAGTTTAGTTTCATGCCAATTTTGCTGAGTCTGATTGATCTACAACTCTGACTGGATATATTTTGTGAACTCATGAGTTTGGCTACAGACCCAACAATGCTCAATTCAACAGTTCTATTCTGGGCACCTGGCATTCAACTTGACTTCCTGTGGCAAATGTTGCTTTCCCTAAAATTCTTTCAAATAGTTTCCAGTTTTTGAGGGATTCAATTTTGAAAAAGGATACTTATGTGTTAACAAGTATAAGAAATTTACTCATAAAATATTTCTAATAGCAACTCTTAGATTGAGTAATGCCTTGATGGGAAAATCAATTTATTCAGTCTATTTACTAAATAATCTAATCTATCCTTAAGAGGGAAAAGAAGAACATGGAAAATTAAAGTGTTACTTTATCAAAAAAAAGTTAGTCATGTATACAAAATGGATGAAAGCCCTTTTCAGATTTTGCCTTCTATAAAAAAGATTCAGTGAGCAATTCAGTCAAGTACACATTTGTAACAGATTAATGAGTAGCAAATTCCACCAGAAGAGTTAAATCGATTTGCATGTATAGACACCATTAATAATTGAGTGTCTTTAGATTTTTAAAATAAATTGAACAGGACTCATCTGAATAAACAGAGCTGACATTATATGCATTCAACAGGATTTACACAACTATTAAGAGAAAAGTCTCATTAGCAGTTTCATTAGCAAGCAAAGAAACCAAAAACAAATTTGAAAAGTTTGTTCTAAAGAAAACTTTTAAGATGGTCTAGAAAAATCTCAGTGGGCAGGATAACTATTCTAGGTCAACCTTAAGAAATAATACTTCAAAGACTTTTTTCTAAACTAATAATGGAAAGGTGGTGTTACACATCAATTGTACATGATAGAATGAAGGAGTTTGGATATGAGGAATTTGGTGCTAATGATGAATATATTGCCTGTTTAATTTTAAAAATAAGAGAGGTAAGTAATACTCTATTGTACTAAGTGATCTTTAATTTAAATTATGAAATCTCCAGAGAATCTCTTTATTTAGAATATTTACCTGAAGCTACATACAAATGTTTAGATCCCATACATTCTATTTACAATTTTATAAAAGTAGTCCCACTCTGGGTTTGCTTAGTTCCATTAATTTTCTGTTTGAAAAAAATATACACTACAAAACAGCAAGACAAAGATTATTTTGAGTGCTACAATGTAGGCTTTATACAAGCTACCCCTCAGAAAGGAATAGCAAAATATCAAGGGTGGTTGTTGAAGGAACTTGTCTTGAAAGATAATGAGATATACCCGAAAGATCTAAACATAGCTAAATACCAATATTATAAAATAGGAGCTAAATCATCATTAAATTTGCATATGCCTAAGTGCCTCGTGGTGTTCGATTTTGAATACTGCTGGAAAAATTTCAAACAATCTCAGATTGTGTTGACAAAGTCAAGTGACAAGATAGCCATGATATCAGTTGTAAATTTGTTTGTATATTTTCAATAAGCATTATACAATTAGAATCATATATTATCATATGTTTTTTCTGTTCTGAATATTTTACAAATTCTGCTCATTTGATCATCATGGTGCCTTAATAACTCATGAGGTAGGTGGAATTATTAACTTCACTGTAAAGATAAAAAAATGTGACTGTGAGCCAGACTTCCTGGGTCTGTGTGACAGCCTTGCCACTTCATAGCAGTGTGATTTGGATGGATTAGCTTCACCTATCACTGTTGTCACTGCATGATTTACTTATTTCTCTGTATCTTTCCAATATTCAACTTCAGTCATTCTCTCTGCCTCCCCTACTCCAACAGGTACATACCAGGAGATACTTATCTATTTATTTATTTTTTTAGAGTGGTCAGAACCATTCCATTCTTTGACTACTCAGTTTTTAACTTCCTAGGAAATAGTTTTTCAGCATTAGATCTATAGATTATGTAGGAAGACACTTCAAATATGGGGAGTAACTGTGGCAACAATACATTTCAGTAACAATATACTCTGAGATTTGTAGATTTCATGTGCTTTTCGAAATCAAGAGAGAAAGCACAGAACTGATGATGCCTTCATGTTATTCAGAAATGGAATCCAATACTGAGCATTCCTAATAAGAAAATATCAGTACTCAGGAGAGTAGATCCAAATAGATGTCTGTAAAAATACCAGTAAGGACCTTGTGTATTTTTGGAAGCCTTTAACTCATGGTCAGTAAGAAGGATTATTAAAGCAGAGACATGTTTTAGAAGTAAGGATAAGATAATCCTTAGGCCGGTTTACTGAAAACAGCTGGAGTGAAAAGTCCTCTCATTATTCACAGTTGTATACACTGGAAAAATGAAAAATAAAATCGAAAAGAATACTATGAAATAATTCTGCAGTGCTGAAACCATGTAACTTCCACGTTGTCAATACACAACTATTATATTCAGAAATAGATTTAATTCTGAACACAGAACAAATATTAGAAAACATTGCTTTTTACATTATTAAATTTGAAACAGTATTGGTTTTATTAAACAAGAGTTAATGGAAAATAATAAGGAAACAGATTAAATGAAAAGGACACTGAATGAGGGGCACCAGGGAAAACCAGGTAAAGACATATCAGAAAACTAAAAATACTTTCAGATTGGATATTAATATTGCTACAAATTTAGATAAAAAACAACATAGATTATTTAACATGAAGGATATAATTAATATTAATGACCAAATAATATAATATAAAAATAAAATTAAAAGTTGTATAAAAATAATCTAGGATAAAAAGAAAAATATATTGAGACAGTAAGATTACACATACACATATCAGAAATGAGATGCAACAAACCCTCATGAAAATCATGGATCTTTTAAAAAGACCAAGGATGTGGAATAGAAGTAATTTTAAAATAATAGAAAAAGAATTCAGAGTTGACTAAACATCAATTGTACAAATTTAATACTCTACAGCTCATAAAGACTATATCCAAAGAAATAATCCAACACATTCATTCACACACACACACACACACACACACATACATACAAAAACTGGAGCATAGTTCTGATTTTGGTTAGCAGCACCATCCAAACAACAAATATCAGGCTTGCTTTAAAATTAATCAGTAGCTCAAAAGTGAACAGCCCAAAGTGGCTAACATTAAGGATCATCTATTATAAAGAACATGTGCATAGCTCAGGAATTCATCTTTCATGCCATATTCTGCACTTCTAGTTCACTTAAATATTTAATGATGCGAGGCTTCTATCTGAAAGTTTTTTATGGAATTAATAACATGCATATTTGTCACAAGTGAATTGGAATAAGAATTAGTTCATATCCAAGAAGGAGGATAATATAATGATCACACTGTAACTATGGAACACTATTCATTGGACAATAAAAGAATTTTAAACCCAAAAAACAAAATTTAATTTAAAATTGGACACTGATAGAAACAAGAAAGTCTGAAATCAGAAAGCACAGACAATACTTTGAAGACAGACAAAATACCATGATAATGCATTAAGGGCCAAAGAGAAATCACATTGTTTCAATTATTATATATTGTTTATTCTAAAGTTTTATTTAAAAGATAAATATTATATTCAGCAAAGTTCAATCATTCATTGAAAAATTTCTGGAATGATCCTTAGAAATTTTTGATGATCAAACAAATATTCACCAATCTGCAACTCAGGGGTTTAGAAATGGTATTAATAATCATGTTAAGGAAGTCTGGTCCTAGGCTGATATGATGAAGATTTGGACCTACTTTTTTCTTCTGTTAGGTGCAGGGTCTCTGGTCTGATTTCTAGGTCCTTGATCCACTTTGAGTTGAGTTTTGTACAGGGTGAGAGATATGGGTTTAGTTTCATTTTGCTGCATATGGATTTCCAGTTTTCCCAGCACCATTTGTTGAAGAGGCTATCTTAACATGACTCCCAAAGCACAATAAATAAAAGCAGGAATCAATAATTGGGAAAATTCAAACTAAAAAACTTTTTCTCAGCAAAGGAAACTATCAGCAATGTGAAGAGAGAGCCTACAGAGTGGGAGAAAATCTTTGCCACACAAATGTCAGATAGAGCACTAATCTCCAGAATATATAAAGAACTCAAAAACCTTTACCCCAAGAATACAAATAACCCAATCAATTATTGGGCTAAGGAAATGAGCAGACACTTCACAGAAGAAAATCTACAAGCAATCAACAGATACATGAAAAAATGTTCAACATCCCTAGTAAGAAGAGAAATGCAAATCAAAAATAACCTAAGATATCATTTCACCCCATTAGAATGTCTATTATCAAGAATACAAGCAACAACAGGTGTTGGCAAGGATGTGGGGAAAAAGGTACTCTCATACATTGCTGGTGGGGTTGCAAATTGGTGCAGCCACTCTGGAAAGCAGTATGGAGATTCCTTCGAAAACCCAGAATAGAACCACCATTTGACCCAGCTATCCCTCTCCTTGGCCTATACCCAAGGACATAAAATCAGCATACTACAGTGATCCAGCCACATCAATGTTTATAGCAGTCCAATTCACTATAACTAGATTGTGGAACCAACCTAGATGCCCTTCAATAGATGAATGGATAATGAAACTGTGGTATATATACACAATGGAATATTATTCAGTCATAAAGAATAATAAAATTATGACATTTGCAGGTAAATGGATGGAATTGGAGAAGATCATGTTAAGTGAAATAAGCCAATCCCAAAAAACCAAAGGCTGAATGATTTCGCTTATAAGTGGTTGATGACACATAGTGGGGGTGGGAGGAGGCATGGGAAGAATGGAGAAGGGATGGATTGTATAGAGGAAAATGAGGGGTGGGGAGAGGTCGGGGAAGGAAAGATAATAGAATGAGACAAACATCTATATCCTATGTATGTGTATAAATATGTAAATTGTGTGACTCTATTTGTGTACAACCAGAAAAATGATAGTTGTACTCCATTTGTATACAATGCACTAAAATAAAAAAATTTTTAAAAATGGTATTGATAGCATTTGGTGGTCAAAGAGAGCTTTTCCTTGAATGTTTACAACAGTCAACATAGTAGTCTCTGCCACACTGATATCTATTTTGTGTTTTAACATGTGTTTGGCATTCATTACCATTTAGTAGATCAACATTTACTGAATTGTCAAGCATAGCAAAAAAAAAAAAAAAGGTAGATCAGAAGACAGGAATTATGAAATAGTATAGGAAGCAGAAAACACAAAAAAGACAGTATGCATAAAGTTTCATAAAATATTTCCATAGACAAAATTTCACATATTTGAAAAATTATCTCTGATTTGATTAAAAATTAAATTATATCAGGTATAAATCAAAAGAAACAAGATAGATTAAATCTAAGATCTGGTGAAGGCATTCATTGAAACAAAACAAAAAATGGGGTGGGAAAGGAATCACAATGCATTTCAACATATAAGAAAGATGAAAAATTTTTAAAATCACTAAGATAACAGAAGAGCAGAAGGAAATAATAAATTATGAAGCAAAAACAAATTTCTATGTAAATAAATTTGTATAAACTCATTATTTAGAGTAGCAATATATAATCTTTATGATATTAATGCACAAAATTAAGAATGATGAAAGGGTATAATTGCAATTTTTAAAATTTTGAAAAAATATTTGATTACAATGTAAAACACTTTTTAAAACAATTTTATATTCCTAAGTAAACTAAAAAATACTATTTTTTCGAGCTGGGGCTGCAGTTGAACGGTAGAGTGCTTGCCTTGCACGTGTGAGGCACTGCATTCAATTCTCAGCACTACATATAAATAAACAAATCAATAAAGCTATTGCATCCATCTGCAACTAAAAAATACTTTTTGAAAAGTACTACTATTCCCCACTATTGATTGAATTGATCCTCCAACTTGACGTGCAGTTTTAAATCAATTTATTCTACCCATTTCCACTTCATGAGTAAAAAAGGGTCTGCTATCACTTTTCCCTTTTCCCTCCCTCACTTCCTTCCTTCCTTCCTTCCTTCCTTCCTTCCTTCCTTCCTTCCTTCCTTCCTTCCCATCTTCCCCCCTCCCTCCCCCCTCTCTTTCTTGGGTTGCTAGGGATCCCACCCAGGGCCTTGTGCTTGATTGTAGCATGTGACTTGCCATGCTTTTTAAGTTTTGTTTTGTTTCTTTTTTATGTTGGATTTCACTTCTGCTGACTCATATTTCTCCATCTACTCCGTCCCTGAATCAATGCTGCTGAATATTGCTGAGAAAAACAGTCATTCTGGCAGCTGTGAGTTCGATTCACAATCTCCACCCTCCCCAGAAACCATGCTGTAATTCCAAATCCACTCCTTATCTTGCTTTACTGGATGATTATGTCATACATTCTCTTTGACCTCATATCTTTATTAGCTCCTCCCACATCTACTCTCTTGCCTGAGGATCTTCTTAATTCTATTGAAACTGAGTAATCAGAGAACTTCTTCAAAGTCCCACCTTCATATGTGCCACCATACTGTAAAAGAATTATCCAAATCCTCAGGTAAGTCCAACCCATTTTTGTTTTTATTCCTTCATTTTTTAAGTACTTAAGGACCTCACACTTCAGATAATCCTCACTTGATTATTCTGATAGTATCTATCAGCATGTAGACACTTTTATTTGTCCATTACTACCTCCCCATGAGGGTGGGGCCCTTTCTGAATCCTCTTTCCATCATCAATCTCTCCAGGTTTTTTAGAACAAACTCCTTCATGCCCTGTTTCCAATTACCCTTCTCTCACTCTCTTGTAAACCAGGTCCAAATGGGGTTTCCACAGAAAATTCCATTTATCAAGATCATCAATGGATCATGAGTTACTAAATCCAATTCATATCTCGTTTTTCATCATATTTAAACTATCAGGAACATATGTAACCATGGAATTTTCACTCTTTTCTTTTTCTTCAACAGACTTCAAGACATCAAAAGTTCTGTTTTTTTCCTTAAGGATGCTCCTTCTCAATCTCTTTTCTGGGTACTTCTCTGCTGATATTTAAATATTTGAAGGCCTCAGTGCTCTTTCTTCAGTTTTCTTGTATTTATTTCTTTGGTTGCTCTTTTGATGACATTATCTAGTCACCTAGATTTAAAAATCACTTAAGTGTTTTCTGATTCCAGCAGTTCTGTCACCAGCCAAGACTTCCCTGGGCTTCAGAAATAGAATTCCTCTGAAATTAAGGGCAACAGTTCTCAAACTTAGTAAAGACTAAAGGGCTGCCCCTCACTGGCCTGACTGATAGATAAAGATACAAAGGAAGCTGAGACCAATACTACTTAGGCTAACTAAATCGAGATATGTATATTTCTGGCCTTCTGTCCTACTCTGCCTTCACTTCTGTTATAAAAACTTCACTCAAGCCTGAGTTTTATAAAGATGGTGATTTAAAATAAAAAAAAAATGTATATAGTTTCTTCTATCATCCTTCAATGCTGGTTTGGAGTAAATGTATTTTCCTGCCAATTTGACTCAGAATTTGTGCAGCATGACAGGTAAGCAGTACAGACCAGCCTCTTGTCCCTTCCAGGTAACACTTTTGGGAGACCCAATGCCAGGAGCAAATATCCTGCCTTTGAGTGTCATAACCCATGCCCACAGCTAGCTCTAAGGAGGCAGTGGCTCCACAACTGGTGGCCAGCCAAGCTTGAGGCTAGAATTTCAGGGAAGACCCCGACGGCTGTCAAGAGACATTGAAAATCCCAGTTATTTTCCCTTGTCCTTCCTGCTGTAGCATCAACTACTTAAAAAAATGACTTATAAGGAAAGAATGATCCCTAGGTCCCTGTCTGAAGGGCCACACAGGATTTCCCTTCAGATTGCACACTAAGAATTTTATCTCCACTATTTGAGGCTTTGGCCCTAATTAAGTGGGTCACTTGGTGGGACCAGGTGGAGATGGTATGAGATGAAAAGCTCTATCCTTCCTTTGGAGCTTAACTAAACTGTAGGGAGCTTAAATAAGCCATTTGGGGTTTGAATAAGCCATTTGCTTTAAGGGTCCTGGTTGATAAGATGAAATTCAAAGGAAGAATATTTCCCAGCAAGGACACTGGTTTGTTTGAAGAGTGTTTTTGTATTTGTTTGGGATTTGGAAAAAAAAAAATGTTAGCGTGGTATATATCTAAAAGTGAATTCTGATTTAATGCAACTGTCTTATATTTGTTAACTTGACAATTGGCTTAATCAGCTAAAATTCTAATGGTTTCAAAAACAGATTTATCTCTTAAGATAGAAATCTCTATTTATTTTCATAAGCATGTCTCTTGCTTTGGTCACCAGATAGTCCTCTTTCAAAAGAAATGGGCAGCATTTATCCACATCGCTTCATTTTAAGCTCACTTTTTTTTCTGGCTAATTCAATTTTTGATTTGGAATGTTTAAAGGACTAAAGGAAATTTTATATATGTATATATGTACATATATATATATATGAAATATATATTTCAATCTGGCTAAAGGCATTTTGATTTTTCTCTCTTCACCTTCCTGACCTCTCTCTGCTAAAGTAAGTAGTTATTCAAATTTGCCAACCTGAATGTTTCAGGTATTAATTTTCTAATTGGCATCCACTAAGGATGCAAATTTAAAATGGACAAACTGCTTGAGGGATATCAGATCTAAAGTCTACCTTTTAAAACTAGCAAATAATAAATTTACGCTTTTAAATTCTCATGTGTGCTTATGTATTTATATGCTTATATATCATTTATATATGTAATACTTGATTGACATAAATAAATATCACATAACTTAAAACCTGTTGCTAGCCCAAATGCCCTTTAGTTTCCATGACTTTAGTTAATCTGTGACAAATAAGTTAATTTGAACTTCTTAGTAATGATGATATCTTTAAAATCTTGTAACTCTTATTCTGGCCTATTAACCAATGGGGATATTTGTCTGTAATTAGGATACAATGATTTTTATGTCCATGGGTGATCTAAAGATAGCTGTTAAGCGAATTAGGTAAACATATAGATATTTATGAATGTTCAGTTTTTCTATTTTAGAAAAACATCCTTTGCTTTGTTGTCAAAGTCCATTATTAAAGGTTTTTCCAAATAGAAGTGATGGCTACCAAACATGATTATTTATGTGTTATAACACTAACAGTCAACATGAATAAAAAAAATATACCCATATACAGATGTATAAAACTGGCAGAACTTACCTGCTTCTCTGTAATAACTGCTATTTTTCCTATCCTTTCCTTTGATTGTATTCTTTTTTTTTTGAACCAGGGATTGAACTCAGGGACACTCGGCCACTGAGCCACATCCCCAGCCCTATTTTGTATTTTTTTTTTTTTTTTTTAGAGACAGGGTCTCACTGAGTTGCTTAGGGCCTTGCTAAGTTGCTGAGGCTGACTCAGCCTCCCAAGTTGCTTGGATTACAGGCGTGTGCCACCACGCCCCGCTGATTGTATTCTTAAAATTGCTGTTCTTTACATTGTTTACAAAGAAAACTTCATTCAGAACTAGTTACCTTAGGTTTTCACACCTCAAATATTATATTATATATTATTGTTTACATATGTAAATGAACTAAAGTATAAATTGTTCAACAGATTTGAAAATTTGCAAGTAAACTTATGCACTAACCTCTTCAGAATGAGTTTGCATTAAAATCTTAAAACGCTTATAAACATACAGTTATTTAAAACATATTGTCAGAATTCTTAAGCTGAAGGAAATTAATTTTATTTGGTATTCCTTTCCTGGTTCCAGGCTTGAGGGAAGTGAAAGAAAAAAACAGATGATTTAAAATGCTGATGGTTTCTGTTTCTATTTCTCAAATGACATCTTTTTTTTTGTTATGTTTAAGTTTAATGGGACACACAGGTTAGATTATTATTAGAACCACATTTTGACTACATCTGTGAAGCTTTGTAAATGGGTGCATTTTAACAAATAATAGGGCTAATTTGGAATCTATACAGTGCTGCCCAAAAGTTGAATTAATTCTCTTTTATCTCTTTATTATATGACGTTAAAATAAAATCCTCTAAAATATTTATTTATTTATTTATTTATTTATTTATACTGAAGATTGAATCCAGGTCCTCACATATGCTAGGCAAGTGCTCTATTCCTGAGCTACATCACAAGTTATAAGTAAATCTTCAACTTCCAACTGGGTAAAGTTATGGAACTTTAAAAAACATATAAATATATATATTTTATTATTTTTTAATTAATTTATTTATTAAAACCTGCAAACTACAGTGATGCAGCCACAGCAATGTTTATAGCAGCCCAATTCACTATAGCTAGATTGTGGAACCAATCTAAATGTCCTTCAATAGATGAATGGATAAAGAAACTGTGGTATATATATACACAATGGAATATTATTCAGCCATAAAGAATAATAAAATTATGACATTTGCAGGTAAATGGATGGAACTGGAGAAGATCCTGTTAAGTGAAATAAGCCAATCCCAAAAAACCAAAGGCCGAATGATCTCTCTTATAAGTGGTTGATGACACATAGTGGGGGTGGGGGGAGGCTTGGGAAGAATGGAGAAGAGATGGATTGTATAAAAGAAAATGAGGGGTGGAGAGGTGGCAGGGAAGGAAAGATAATAGAATGAGACAAACATCTATACCCTATGTATATGTATGAATATGCAAATTGTATGATTCTACTTTGTGTACAAGAAAAATGATAGTTGTACTCCATTTGTGTACAATGACATCTTTTTATAATGAGATAAAAATTGTGGGTATTTTGTTGTTGTTATTGTCAATTAATCATTCATTCTTGCAGATCTTTAAAAATTAACTGTGTCCCTATTCCTTCATTCTCTATTCCTTCATGGCATATGCATTTCCAGAATTTTTAAGGTAATATTCATTATATTGAACATGAAAATTTGATGTTTGAAAGTTTTTAGACATTCGTTTTTAAAATTAATTTGTCTTTTTTTCTCAAGATTTCTTTTTTTTTTTAATTGGTTCTTTTTAATTGTGCATGACAGTAGAACCCATTTTGATATAATTATGCAGCAAGGAATATAGCTTTTTTTTCCACAATGTAAATTCACATGATTCATATCTGTCTCTTTTAAGATTAATTTAACTACTGTCTTGTCAGAAAAGGTTTATGTTGATATACAGGTCCTAAACTTATAATAGTTAAAAATAAAATTGATGCTTACTAATCTTCAGTAAAAACAGATTGAAAGTCCATTTACATATCTCTGTAAAGGATCATTCATCCCTTGCTAACCTAGAGCTAAAATTAACTTTATAAGGTGCTACTTATAAAACAACTCAGGTAATTTCTACTTATGATTTCATATTTTTTGTACAAACTGCCTGAGTATTATTGTTGTGATCATCATGGTGTGTCACTGCCTTCTTAAAATGTCCCTCAAAACCCTTCAATGGATCTTGTGCTATGTCTGATGTCAAAAGTCTAATAATGCTTAAATTCTAGAGGAACTTAAAGTAACTTAAAAAAACAAACAAACATTTATAGATAGAACCCAACAGTTTGGGAATAATTCTCCTTTAAGCAAAGTATTAAAAAAATACTGGCTTAAAGAACAAAGATTTTCTCTTGTATCAAGATTTTTATGTTTTCTGCTGATTTTGTTAATTTGCTTTTGCTAAAAAGAAAAACTAAGTCCTATTAGAGTTAGGGTTTATTCAAGTATTTATTTGTTACAAAGCCTTCTTTTGGTTTGTAATTCTGGTTAAATGGAGTAGTATTTTTACAATGATGCAATATGTGGGTTTTTTTGCTACAAATACTCTTAAAGCTTTAAAAGTTTAATTATCTGGATATAACATTAAAAATCATAATTTTTGCCCTAACAAATTACAGAGGTAACTAAATCATCTTGCTAAATTAATGAGCCAAGTAATAATACCTTACATATTGTTTGCAGTCATTTTAGATAAATATGGAGATATTTAGTAAAGGACAATCCTGTTTTATTCATCTTCTATCTCAAGACAAATTTAAGATTGAACATTATAATATAAAAATGTGCAAGTTTGTCTATGTTATAAGAGTTTTCTCAACCATACATTGTGACTTAGTTTAAAAAATACCTGTAAATATATACATGTGTGTGTTCTCAAATGGTAAAATAACATTATTTCTTATAGTCTGTATTCAAATTTTTCACAGTTGTATAAAAAGTACCTAAATTCTAAAGATGTTATTTAATATAATTGATAAATTGATGATGTAATATGAAACTTTCTAACCAGATGAAAATTAACCTTGATTTACGTAAGAAAGACTATAGCTTGTAGGTTCATGTTAATGCAAACCTGGCAAGACTATTTTTGTAGACAAGTTGCTTTACTTTTTTTTTTTATTTATTTAATTTCGATTCATTGAACACAAATGGAGTACAACTATTGTTTCTCTGGTTGTACACAAAGTAGAGATACACCATCTGTGCTTTCATACATGTCCACAGGGCAATGATGTCTGTCACAAGCAATTAGACAGACCAAAGAAATTAGAGGAATACAAATAGGAAAAGAAGAGCTCAAACTATCCCTATTTGCTGATGACATGATTCTCTATTTAGAAGACCCTAAGATTTCCTCCAGAAAACTTCTGGAACTCATAAATGAATTCAGCAAAGTAGTAGGATATAAAATTAATGCTTATAAATCTAATGCATTTTTATTCATAAGTGATGCATCCACTGAGAGAGAAGTTAGGAAAACTACCCCATTCACAAGAGCCTCAAAAGAAATAAAATACTTGGGAATCAATCTAACAAAAGAAGTGAAAGACCTCTACAATGAGAACTACAGAACACTAAAGAAAGAAATTAAAGAGAATCTGAGAAGATGGAAAGATCTCCCATGTTCTTGGATAGGCAGAATTAATATTGTCAAAATGGCCACACTATCAAAAGCGCTATGCAAATTCAATGCAATTCCAATTAAAATTCCAATGACGGACCTCATAGAAATAGAGCAAGCAATCATAAAATTCATTTGGAGGAATAAGAGACCCAGAATAGCTAAAACGATTCTTAGCAAGAAGAGCGAAACAGGGGGTTTCACAATACCAGACCTTCAACTATACTACAGAGTAATAGTAACAAAAACAGCATGGTATTGGCACCAAAATAGACAGGTAGATCAATGGTAAAGAATAGAGGACACAGAGACAAATCCACATAAATACAGGTATCTCATACTTGACAAAGGAGCCAAAAACATACAATGGAGAAAAGACAGCCTCTTCAACAAATGGTGCTGGGAAAACTGGAAATTCATATGCAGCAAAATGAAACTAAACCCATATCTCTCACCCTGTTCAAAACTCAACTCAAAGTGGAGCAAGGACCTAGGAATCAGCCCAGAGACCCTGCACCTAAGAGAAGAGAAAATAGGTCCAAATCTTCATCATGTTGGCATAGGACCAGATTTCCTTAACATGCCTCCCAAAGCGCAAGAAATAAAAGCAGGAATCAATGATTGGGATAGGGTCAAACTAAAAACCTTTTTCTCAGCAAAGGAAACAATCAGCAATGTGAAGAGAGAGCCTTCAGAGTGGGAGAAAGTCTTTGCTACACACACTTCAGATAGAGCACTAATCTCCAGAAGCTACCAAGTACTCAAAAATCTTGACACCAAGAAAACTAATAACCCAACCAATAAATGGGCCAAGGAAATGAACAGGCACCTTACAGAGGAAGATCTACAAGCAATCAACAGATTTTTGAAAAAATGTTAACATCCCTCATTATAAGAGAAATGCAAATCAAAACCATCTTAAGATTTCATCTTACCCCAATTAGAATGTATTTTATTAAGAATAACAGGCAGCAGCAGGTGTTGGTGAGGATGTGGGGAAAAGGGTACACTCATACATTGTTGGTGGGAGTGCAAGTTGGTGCAGCCACTCTGGAAAGCAGTGTGGAGTTTCCTTAGAAAGCTTGGAATGGATCCACCATTTGACCCAGCTATTCCACTCCTTGGCCTATACCCAAAGGACTTAAAATCAGATTACTACAGTGATGCAGCCACATCAATGTTCATAGCTGCTCAATTCACAATAGTTAGATTGTGGAGCCAACCTAAATGCCCTTCGATAGATGAATGGATAAAGTAACTGTGGTATATATACACAATGGAATATTACTCAGCCATAAAGAAGAATAAAATTATGGCATTTGCAGGTAAATGGATGATGTTGGAGACTGTTATGCTATGTGAGATTAGCCAAACCCAAAAATTCAAAGGCCAAATGGTCTCTCTGTTAAGTGAATGATGATGCATAATGCAGGGTGAAAGGATGGCAAGAATCAAGGAGTAAGAATAATGACAAGTTGCTTTTCTTTGGATTGAGATGACAACTAAGGAGACTATGTTTACTAGTTCAAATATATTGTGCAGACTGGATGACTTTGCTCTTTTTGATACTTTATATTCTTTTCACCTGAAAACTTATCTTTCAAAAAACTTCTGTTGCTTAAGATTGGTTGAAGGGATCCTCAGATACTCACTCAAAACATCACATCTGACATGATCCACTAAGATCAAATTAGGGACAAAGTTCCTACAGCATGGGGCAAAGATGGTTGGCAAACAATCAGCAACATCCTAGGAAGTCATTCAGAGAATGTGGGAGGCTCACATGAAGTCACTTCTCAAACCCTACCCAATAGAAACATCCAGGAGGTTATGTAAAGAGAGTTCTTAGGCAAACTACCATTAGATGTAGCTATTAAATATTTCAGACTTTGTCTCCTTCAGGAATATGCATCTGACTCCTCATTTTAAAGTTCCTTGATGGGATGTGCATGCCAATCCAATAATGGACTTCCACTCAGGTGATGTAGAAGCCCAATTCCCTCAAAATTAAGGGATGAACTCAATTGGGGTGTCTGAAGTTGGTGTGTTTGAAATTGGGGAGTTCAGAATTCCTCAGAAATAAAGGACACTCAGAGTAGAGACTGAAGTGCTCCTCCAACTGGCCTGGCAGAGTGGACACCAAAGAAGCTGAGACTGACTCTTCTTTGGCTAAGTAGATCTCCAAATGTATATTTCCTGCCTTCTGTCCCACTTTCCCTTCTCTCTTACAGGAGCTTTCCTTACCATTGAGTTTTCTGAATACGGTAATTTGAGAAAAAAATAAAACAAAACAAAACAAAAGGCAAACAAACAGAAAACAAACACAAAAAAGACTTTCTTCTGTCTTTCATCAGAGCTGTCTTTGAATAAAATCTATTTTCCTGCCAATTGTTGAAAAGGCACCATTTGTTGAAGAGGCTATCTTTTCTCCATTGTATGTTATTGGTGCCTTTGTCTAGTATGAGAAAACTGTATTTATGTGGATTTTGCTCTGTGTCCTCTATTCTGTACCATTGATCTATCTGCCTATTTTGGTGCCAATATCATGTCATTTTTGTTACTATTGCTCTGTAGTATAGTTGAAGGTCTGGTATTGTGATACCCCCTGCTTTGCTCTTCTTGCTGTGAATTGCTTTAGCTATTCTGGGTCTCTTATTCCACCAAATGAATTTCATGATTGCTTGCTCTATTACTATGAAGTCCGTCATTGCAATTTTAATTGGAATTGCATTGAATTCGTACAGCACTTTTGGTAGTACGGCCATTTTGACAATATTTATTCTGCCTATGGGAGATCTTTCCATCTTCTAAGATTTTCTTTAATTTCTTTCTTTAGTGTTCTTTAGTTCTCCTTGTAGAGGTCTTTCACCTCTTTTGTTACATTGATTCCCAAGTATTTTGTGTTTTTGAGGCTATTGTGAATGGGGTAGTTTTCCTAACTTCTCTTTCAGAGGATTCATCACAAATAAAAATGCATTAGATTTGTGAGCATTAATTTTATATCCTGCTACTTTACTGAATTCATTTATGAGTTCCAGAAGTTTTCTGGTGGAATTTTCCAGCTCCTCTAAATAGAGAATTATGTCATCAACAAATAGGGATAGTTTGAGCTCTTCTTTTCCTATTCATTTCCCTTTAATTTCTTTGGTCTGTCTAATTGCTCTGGCTAGAGTTTCAAGAACAATGTTGAATAGTAGTGGTGAAAGAGGGCATCCCTACCTTGTGTCAGTTTTCAGGGGGAATGCTTTCAATTTTTTTCCAGTTATAATGATTTTGGATGTAAGCTTAGCATAGATAGCCTTTACAATGTTAAGGAATGTTCCTACTATCCCTATTTTTTCTAGTGTTTTGAGCATGAAGGGGTGCTGTATTTTATCAAATGCTTTCTCTGCGTCTATTGAAATAATCATGTGGTTCTTAACTTTAGGTCTGTTGATGTGGTGAATTACATTTATTGATTTCTGGATTTTCAACCAAACTTGCATCCCCGGGATGAAACCCACTTAATCATGGTGCACTATCTTTTTAATATGTTTTTGTATGCGATTCACTAAAATTTTGTTAAGAATTTTTGCATCTATGTTCATTAGGGATATTGGTCTGAAATTTTATTTCCTTGATGTGTCTTTGTCTGGTTTTGCAATCAGAGTGATATTAGCTTCATAGAATGAGTTTGGAAGGTTTCCCTCCTCCTCTATTTCATGAAATACTTTGAGGAGTATTGGAATGAGCTCTTCTTTGAAGGTCTTGTAGAACTCGGCTGTGAATCCATCTGGTCCTGGACTTTTCTTTGTTGGTAGGTTTTTGATGACTTCTTTTTCATTGCTTGAAATTGATCTATTTAAATTGTGTATGTCCTCCAGATTCAGTTTGGGTGTCTCATATGCCTCTAGGAACCTGTTGATGTCTTCGAGATTTTCTATTTTGTTGGAGCATAATTTTTCATAATAGCTTCTAATTATGTTTTGTATTTCAATAGTGGCTGTTGTGATATTTCCGCTTCCATCACGAATTTTAGAAATTTGAGTTTTCTCTCTCCTTCTCTTTGTTAGTGTGGCTAAGGGTTTATCAATTTTGTTTATTTTTTCAAAGAACCAACTTTTTGTTTTGTCAATTTTTCGAATTGTTTCTTTGGTTTCAATTTTATTGATTTCCTTTCTGATTTTATTTATTTCCTGTCTTCTACTACTTTTGGTGATGAACTGTTCCTCTTTTTCTAGGGCTTTGAGCTGTAATGTGAGTTCATTTATTTATTCACTTTTCATTCTTTTATTGAATGCACTCCATGCAATGAATTTTCCTCTTAGCACTGCTTTCATAGTATCCCAGAGATTTTGATATGCTCTATCATTGTTCTCATTGACCTCTAAGAATTATTTCATTTCCCCCCAATGTCTTCTGTTATCCATGCATCGTTCAATAGCATATTATTTAATCTCCAGGCGTTGGAGTAGTTTCTGGTTTTTATTTTATCATTGATTTCTAATTTCATTTCATTATAGTCTGATAGAATACAAGGTAGAATCTCTATTTGTTTGTATTTGCTAAGAGTAGTTTTGTGGCATAACTTATGGTCTATTTTAGAGAAGGACCCATTAGCTGCTGAGAAAAAAGTGTATTCACTTATTGATGGATGGAATATTCT
The DNA here is from genome assembly GCA_020662805.1 of Glaucomys volans. Taxonomy (NCBI): domain Eukaryota; kingdom Metazoa; phylum Chordata; class Mammalia; order Rodentia; family Sciuridae; genus Glaucomys; species Glaucomys volans. The sequence continues at coordinate 290,049 of JAJEJO010000289.1, forward strand.
ATACATGTCTGTTAAGTTTAAGTGCCTCAGCAATTCTGTTATTGAGTCGTATGGTTTCTTTGTTCAATTTATGCTTGGAAGATCTGTCCAATGGTGAGAGAAGTGTTTTAAATCACACAGTATTATTGTGTTTTGGTCTATTTGGTTCCTGGAATTGAGAAGGATTTGATTGACATAATGAATGTGTTTTGGGGTACGAATATTTGTGATTATTATGTCTTGCTGATTTATGCTTCCCTTAAGCAGTATGAAATGTCCTTCTTTGTCCCTTCTTACTAATTTTGGCTTGAAGTCCATTCATCTGATATGAGGATGGAAACCCCTGTGTTTTTACTGAGTCCATGTGTGTGGTATGTTTTTTCCCATCCTTTCCCCTTTAGTCTGTGGGTATTTTTTTCTATGAGGTGCGTCTCTTGGAGGCAGCATATTTTGGGTCTTTCTTTTTAATCCAATCTGCCAGTCTATGTCTTTTGGTTTATTTTTGATTTTTAACTTGACTTGGTTTCTCCTTTATTTGGCTATTTCTTTAGGGCAGTTCTTCCCTATGCTGATTACATTATTGTTTTTCATTTCTTCCTCATGGAATATTTTGTTTAGAATGTTCTGTAGTGCTGACTTTGCATTTGTAAATTCTTTTCGCTTTCGTTTATCATAGAAGGATTTTATTTCATCTTCAAATCTGAAGGTAAGTTTTGCTGGGTCTAAGATTCTTGGTTGGCATCCATTTTCTTTCAGAGCTTGAAATATGTTGTTCCAGGCCCTTCTTGCTTTTAGGGTCTGTGTTGAGAAATCTGCTGATAACCATAATGTTTTCCCCTGAATGTAATCTGATTTTTTCCTCTCACAGCTTTTAAAATTCTATCTTTATTTTGTATGTTAGGTATTTTCATTTTAATGTGCCTTGGTGTTGAACTGTTGTAGTTTTGTACATTTAGTGTCCTGCAAGCTTCTTTTATTTGACTTTCCATTTCATTCTTCAAATGTGGGAAATTTTCTGATATTATTTCATTGAATAGATTATTCATTCCCTTGGTTTGTATCTCTTTTCCTTCCTCAATCCCAATAACTTAAATTTGGTCCTTTCATGATATCCCATAATTCTTCTAGGCTTTGTTCATGAATTCTTACCTTCTCTGTTTGACCAACTTTGTTTTCAAGATAAAATATTTTGTCTTCAATGGTTCTGTCTTCCAGGTGATCTAGCCTATTGGTTATGCTGTCTATTGAGTTTTTAATTTGGTTTATTGTTTCTTTCATTTCAAGGGATTCTGTTTGTTTTTTTTTCAGTACCTCTATCTCTTTAATAAAATGATCTTTTGCTTCCTGTATCTGTTCTTTTAACTGTTGATTGGTGTGATCCGTCATTGCCTGCATTTGATCTCTCATCACATTTTTGCTTCTCTGATCATTTTAATTATGTACACTCTGACCTCCCTTTCTGGCATTTCTACTTCCATGCTATCACTGGGTTCTGTTGATGCAGCATCTAGGTTTGTTTGAGACACTTTCTTCCCCTGTTTTCTCATGTTGCTCATGTATCTGCCCCTCTATCAGTGAGAATCTGAGGTATTGTAGGTGTGCCGGCTGCCTCCATGCAGAAGTCCCACGGGAGCACTCAGGGCTGACATCCCAGGTGGGGATGTCTCAGGGGTCTGCGATGGACTGAGCCTGATGTCTGTCTCTGTGCCCGCCTCCCAGGCCTGGAAGTCTCTAGGGACTCATCTGGGCTGAACACAAGCCTCTGAGCTGGGCCTCCCTTAAAGGAAGACTCAAGTGTCTGCTGTGCCCGCTTACCCCATGCTGAAGTCTCCCACTTCTGCTCTGTGCCAGCTGCTACCCACACAGAAGTCCCATGGGTGAACTAAGGGCCTACATCCCAGGTGTGGAAGTCTCAGGGGTCTCTCCACTTCAAAACCTTGACAGTGAATTTCTCAAGCTCAGGATTTCAAAGATTAGCTGCATTTGTACAAAGAGCCAATAAAATCAACAGAAAGAAAATGAACAACCCAATTAAAAAGTGGGCACAGACATGAGCGAACAGATACCTTACCAAAGATAATGCACAAATGAGAAGCAAACAAGTGAAAGATGCTCAATATGACATGCTATTAGAGATATGCAAGTCAATCCTATGAGATACACTTACACACCTATGAGAATGGCAAACACAAATGGTCAAAACAAAAATAAGATCAAAAGCTAATAAAAAAGTAAACCAAGTTGAGCTCTAATAGCTTGCTTGTGAGAATGCAAAAAGAAACATCTACTTTGGAAGACAGCTTGGCATTTTCTCAGAAACCTAAAAATACATCTGCCATATAATATAGCAACCACATTCCTCAATAGTTGTAGAAAGAGTTGAAAATTCACATCCATACAAAAACCTATACATTTGTGTCTAAAACAGCTTTATTATTAACATTTGGAAGCAACTGAGATGTTCTTTTGGAGATCAATGGACAAGAGCTATGGTAAATCCAGACAATGGGACATTATCCAATGGTAAAAGGAAATGAAATATCAAATCATGGAACGACATGGAGAAAATATGTGTAAGTATACGTAAAGTGGTAAGCAAATAGGTTTTATCTTGAGAAATAGTTGATGAATTCTCAAGCTATGACCAAAGTAGATATTTTTCAAAAAGATCATTTTCACCATAGTAAAAAAAAAATTCACCCTAATAAACTAACAAGGACTATCAATCTGTGCCAACTACTGTAATGAAAACTGGAATACCATGATCAGGATAAGTCTTTAACAATAGTGGATGGAACAAACTGTTAAAATGAAACTAAATTTAAAGTGTAAAAAAAAGTGATATAAATGTATACATATAAGTGTAATAACAGCATAACATATGTGTGTAAAGGTATAGTATATAGCATAAATACATATGCATGTGTAGATCTGATAACTCATTCCATTTGTGAAAAATGTAAACGATAATTTGTAGACTGTATTGTTTAATAATAATTTTTAAAAAGAATCTGCATCATTTTACATACCAATTTAAAATTGTAAGTAATTATATTCAAAAAATACAGACATAAAAATAAAGTATGCACAAATAAATTCAAGGTGAAGAAATTAATTCTAATTATGACAAGAATTTGTGATCTGAAAAAGTTCTTTTGCTGTGGGTGTTGGTCCATTCCTGTCATCCCAGCTACTTTGGGGGCTGAGGCAGGAGGATCACAATATGAGACCAGTCAGAGCAAAAAGTAAGAGCCTATCTCAAAAAGAAAAAAAAAAATCTTTTTAAAATTGATCTTTATTAATATTCAAGATTTTTCTGGTAGAATAGTACTGATAATATTGAAATGTCAAATGCCAAAATGGAAAAGAAATAATTATAGTATTCCTAAAAAATATAAATATCAGGAAGCATAAATTTGTTATTTCTGTTCCCTGTTTGTCAAATATTACCTTGCACATTTATCAAGGTTAGACAGTATTTTTTTAATGAATAATATTTAGGAAAAAAAGACCATTATCAAAGGAAAAAAATAAAGGCTATGAACAGTCATTGTGCTATAATAATAATAATATTAAATACATAAAACAGCCTCTGCATCATTTTGCTTATATACACATGTACGTGCATCTATGCCCAAAAAAGAGATCTGGAAACAGCTTTTAGGGAAGGCATTTGGTCTCTCTGTGCACTGGCATTTGTAGCCACTAACTCAGATGTCACCACGTTTATGCAGTTTCCCCAAGCTAGGGCGATGAGTCATATTACAAATGTTCAAGGTATAAGAAATTTATGAAATAAAGACAAGACACTGAAATAACTGAAAAGTAGGGTGTGATGGGGACCCGCTCTGATGGAGACTGGATCTAACAAAGAACAAGAGCCCACATTTTATTTTTATAGGTAGGAACATCAAAGGGTTTGACAAACTTCTTGAGGACAACAGGATGATGATGGGAGAAAGAAGTTGTTTGGGGCTTGGCAGTTTATGTCCACCTCCTTTCTTACCTCCACGCAGCTGCGTTTGAACGTAGGGCTGTCCACGCCAAGGCAGGGTGTCTGCATAATCTGAGCAGTCTCCATCGGTGGAATTTCACCTAGAGTTCCCAGAAAAGCAACTGTCTGCCTTGTGATGACTCAGACCAACCCATTATTCATACACGGCTTCCAACACCCAGATGTCTTATTCCCTCTTCCTCCTATTCACAGAGGAAGTCTCCTGTATTTTGGAAATGAACATCTTAACTAAGGATTACAAAGAGAAACTAGGTTAAACTTTAGAAAATAAGGCAGGACTTTTCAAATAACCCATACAATCTATCTTTAGAGAATTAATTTAAGGAAAATAAAAGGTAGAGCTTGACATGTAAATTATATGAAACCCACTGCTGAAAACCAAAACTGGGAAAATTATGATGTGCACTTCCAGGAAAGGATTGCCTCACGATGGTGTGTGTCAATTGCCCAAATGCTCAAAATAAATCTTCATAATAAATGTATTTTTTTATGACAAAGTGTTTGCAGTCCACAAGAAAATTCCTTGCAGACTTCTCCTAGATTACATGAAGAGGCACAAGTGTCTGCAAAGTGACCCTGGAGGACATTGTCAGGATTCGTGGTACACCTGATCTGTCAATTGTATCACAAATATCTGTACAGTGATCATTAGTAGAGATGGTATTTATAATCTATGACCCAAATCTCAGATTCAAAAGGGGTAATTTATAGAAATTATTTCTTTATCAAAGAATGACCTTCTGAAGAAATTATTTGCCTAGATAACATTTTAAAAAGTCTGTAAATGTTTCTTTCTATGGTCTGGTATTGGATGATGACAGAATAAAAACCCTCATGAAATATTCTTTACACAAACATACTAACATAGCACTACTATCATTATTTTTAATGTGACAGTTTTGAAATCAGAATTTTACTTAGTGAAGTATAAATTTTTAAACAGTGGTTTTATGAGATCCCAAAAGCTATAGAATATTAAAAAAACAAAGCTGGTTGTGTGGACTCAAACTGGTCATACTAGTGACTTGGGAGGCTGAGCCAAGTGGATCACGCATTGGAGGACAGCCTGGGTATCTTAATGAGGTTCTGTCTCAAAATCAAAAACAAAAAAGGGCTAGGAATGTAGCTCAGTGGGAGAACACTCCAGGGTTCAATAAAAAAATCATAAATAAAATTATTTCTAAAAAATTACTTATTACCTTATTATCAATAAGTGTTTATTAGATAATGTGTGGATAAGAGAAGCAGTGTAAATAAGTAAAAGGAGGAAGAATAATCATATATATGATAGGTGATATGTATTTAACACTATTTATTACCTGGTTCTAGAATTGAATAATATTCAAGAGCACAAAAATACTAGAAAGTCAGACATTGCACATCTTGAATAGTCTAGCTCCCTGCTTTTTTTTTTTTAATATTTTTTTTAAAGGAGTGTTTTCTGTTTTCTTCACTCTTCAGTTCTTTTTACTGCCTTCCCATTTTTAGTGGGAAGTCAGTGGGCATCAGCTTAGACCTGTGGGCTTTGCTTAAGAGAATCCACATTAATTACTGCTCATCAGCATTCATCATGGTGACAGCTCCTGTTAGCAGTGCTGTTTATTTTGTTCTCACCTTTTCGGCTTGGCTGTCAATGGGAAGAATTTTATGGTTCTTGAGGGAGCAATCCTTCTCTATGACCAGCTGCTTTGAGGAAAAAAAAAAAAGTCATACCCCAAGTGTTGTACTGGCTTTAGTAATTCCTTGTAAATGAAATGGCACAAATACAGCAATTAATAGTCTTCTTTAATTGAGTTCATTTATAACACGGCAGAGTTAAACCAACCAAAAAAACTGTTGAACAAAATCTTAAACTCTAATAGTATTTCAAATGCTTTTCATAGCTGACAATAAAACTTCACATTGTCTAATGAAGTTCATTTGGTATATTGCTTGGTTTTATAATAATGCATGATTATGATTAGAGTAATTATTTACATTCCTTTCATATTATGTATCAGCAAATGATGTTTTGTATTCTTTTGAATTAATCATTTTTATTGCTGCACTATTTCTTAATTGTATCTTAAACTCGGTGTTTAACAAAGACTTATGCCTGGCTTGCCAGTTTTTTATACCTAATCAACTCAACAACTTTTCTAATGAAAATGATGTTTATACTAAAACAAGGACTGAGCTTCACATTATCAAATGAGCTTAAAAATACAGGAGTGGCACCAGGAGACGTCTATGATTTCTGATAATGATAGAGTAAAGTTTTTACTATATTTGGTAAATATAGAAATAGATTCTACTGATAAATGTAAAAACAAAGGTGAAAAAAGCTTAAAAATTTTTTTTCATAAATGTGACATATCTAAAAAAAGAAATTAGTGGAAAATTACTGGTCACAATTTAGAAGATACAATTTTATACAAGTTAATTCCAGTTGTGGGGGCATCTTTTGTCAAGGGAAGTATCTTGGTATTCAAAAAGTGGCAAAGAGATGGAAGATGGATTTGGCAGCCTTAGAAGGCTAAAGGAATTGATTCTGTGGGTCCTAAAAGCAGTAATTAAACATTGAAAATAAATTAGCTTTTATAAGGACTCCAGTCCTGCTCAAAATCATTGTCCCTGCCTAGAGAACCTCAAGGTCTGACATTGCCTTAAGGTGTGTTACCAAATGACATTTTAAAAAATGCAAACACTCTTTGAAAAAATTGATGCTGTAGTTTCCAGTTTATTCTACAAATGCTTTATTTTTCAGATGTAGCATATAGCACACAAAGATATTTTGGCACACTGGTATAAAAGAGAAGGTAAGTAAGAAACAGCATAAGAATTGGAATTGTGCTGTAGTAAATTAAAATACAAAGTTAAAAATAAATATGATTAATATATTCTTGGAGAAAAAGCAAAACTATAAAACTTTCTATAAAAGCCCCTGTCAAAGATCTAGACTTAATAGTTTAGTGCATTAATCTAGAATTCAATGGATTAACAGTTGATTAAACATAGTTTAATAAAAAATTTAGTGTATTAGAAGTAGCCTAGAAGAAAATATTTAGAATGAAGAATAGAAGAAAACAGAATTGTAAGTACAGAGGTATTATGAAGTCAGAAGATGCAGAAAAAAGTCTAATGTACATTTAGTCTAATTCCAATATAAGAGAGGCAATATTTGAAAAATATAAGCCTGAGATTTTAAAAAATATGAAAAACACAATCCACAAATTTAAAGAACCCAAAAATATCAAGGTATGAGAAATGAAACAAAAAAATCCACACCTAAATTTATCTAAAGTTTCATAATTATGTTAAAGCAAATTAGAAATAATGAAGTAAATGTTAGGAACAGCCACAAAAAAGAGGGGAAAAGATTTTTAAAGATTCATTAGATTGATAGTGGAGTTTTTAAGAGTAGCAATGGGATTTAGAATAAGTGAATATTTTCCTAAATATTTTGAAAGAAAAATAACTGCAAAGCTAGAATTCTATTACTAATTATGATACTTGTTTCCATTGTAGATAATCTTTTTCCTTTTTTGTCATAACACTATTTTTTTTCTTTTTATTGTTCCAAAGCTTCATGATTATTGGTCTAAATATGAGTTTCTATTTGTCTTTTAATTTAAATCCATCTTTCTTGGAATTCATTAGTTTTCTGAATTTTTTTTCATTCTTGAAATTTTGTGCTCATTATAATTCCAAAGCAGGTCTCTATCACTGTTCACTTTACTTATGGAGTTTTTCCCTAACAGAACACACAGACACACACACACACACACACACACACACACACACACATTCACACACACATAGGTAAGTGATAGTATATGTAATATATCTGGTTAATATGAATGTATGAATACATATGTTATATGAAATTATATGTATTATATATGATATGCATATATAAAATATAAAAATACAACAAGAGTATATTCTGTATATATAACATGGGTCCTCCATACTTTGAGTCTCACCATTTCCTTACAATTCCAACACATTTTTCTGTGGGACCAGCAGATAATTTCTTCAACAGTTTATTCCAGTTCACTGATTGTCTGTTCAGTTCTTTCTATTACCAATTACTGTATTTTTCATTTCTACAGTCTTTATTTTGTTCTTCAAAAAATCTGCCAAATTGTTTTTGATATTTTCAAATGTTTTTCTCATGAATTAAATATTCTCTTTCTTTTAAGCAAAATTAACCTAAATATTTTGATTTTTCATCTGTTGATTCCAGATCTCTAATCTTTGCAGGTCTCAGTGATCATTTGTTGTTGATTTCCTCCTAACCACTACTTTCAATGGTCCCTTTTCCTTAATTTAATTTTAATTTAATATAATTTTATGTGTAAGTTAATGAACCTTGGCACATAACCAATAAAAGTGTTTGGTTTGCATTTCAAGCTTTTATTTTTCCAGAGATGAGTCTCCATTACTTTATATTAATATACCTGACTTTGTTATTATTCCATACTAACACTCTAGCTGCATTTTTTTTTTTTCACTCAGACTTGCAGTTTGAAATTGTCATGGATAAATTTTCTTCTTTTATTTCTCTTTCTCTTTTCTTCTTCCTATTTAACCAAGTCTATAGTAAGAAAATATCAAATCAAAGTTATTCTTTTCCCTAATTCACATGCTGGAAGCATCCTCCCTTAACAGTCCCAGGTTAACCTAGGACTTCTGAACTTTCTTCTGTGGTCAGTTCTCAATCTAGGTCCATTTTATTCCACTTGCAGTTTACTTAAACTCACCTGAATATTCCTAGAGATTATCACATTCCCTGGAAATAAACATTGACTCCCCAATTGCACAGTATTTGGTTTCACAGTATTGCTGGTCTCTAAATTTTTCTCTTGACCAGATTCTCAGAAACACCTTTAAGTTGGCACTGGAGCAATTCATTAATCAGAGGGGATTTTCTGTTCAAGCATACTTTCTAGCCCAGAATAAAACACTTCTTCGTTGTTTTGAAAGAACTTAAATGTCTTAATACTATATAGTCAAGTTTTACAATACAATATCTTGTGGTGTGTAGTATGTGTGTGAGTGTGTGTGTGTGTGTGTGTGTGTGTGTGTTTGCCTTTCCAGAGGAGGTACAGATTGTATCTCCTAGGAAAGAGAAATATTTGCTGATAATTTTATTGTATTAACTAATAACTTAAAAATAATATATATCCTGAATATTTCTTCTCAATTATACTTTAAAGATTTTATACTTTTATTCCTTTCTTAAATGTGGTATTATATTCAATTTCAATCTGATATCACTATTTTTATTTCTTGTGATGTTGGTAGTAGGAACAGAATTTCTATGCTGTCTTATAATTACTCCTCAATAACCATTCAGTCTCTTCCATTGGTCATGCACCCAAGGCAAATATTTTGAACTAATAATTATAATTTGAATTAATTGTGCAATTAATTGAGAGTAACCAGGTCTTTAACTACTTTAAAAAGCTTGTGTGTGTGTGTGTGTGAGTGAAGATGAGTACTACAGATCACTATGACAAATTCCGCCATTGTTCTGCCTGAAACTTAGTTATGTAAGTCAACAAAGTAATTTTATTCATTCATTAATTCATTTTGCTTAAAATAGTTTAAATTTTGTTTCTGTTGATTATTAAAACAAATACATTATACTCCTGCCTTTTTGGAAAATTATCAATTTGGCGACAATAATAAAAATAAGAGAAATCTTAATATGGATTTTTTGAGCTTACATTCATTTTTCCTCTCAAGGTAATAATTATTGGGCTGGGGTTGTGGCTGAGTGGTAGAGTGTTTGCCTAGCATGTGTGAGGCACAGGGTTCAATTCTCTGCACCGCATATAAAGAAATGAATAAAAGTTCATCAAAAAAGTACTCTTCTAAAGACTTCCTTTAAAAAAAAAGATAAGAATTATCAATAATGCTCACAGTAATCAGCATTATTTACTCTGCCAGTTATCACTTTATTGCTTCTTGTCTTCCAATTCTCCTTCTTTTTCTTGTTTTGCAAAACTGGAAGTGAACACTGTAAGCATTTGTCCCTTTGGAGCTGGCACACTGGTTGCCTTTGCTAGTAGAGGACACGAGATGGATAATCCAAAGCGAAGCTGAAAAGGAACTCCTCTCTCTCTCTCCTTCTCTTTAAATCGAATGTCTAGTTTAAAAAGAAAAAAACGTGGATGAGATTTTAAAGTCTTTGCCAACTCCAAAATCCAATTCACTTAGTCTCACTTCTATTATTCAACTTATTATTCATAATCATATTTTCCTAATTTTTTTAAGTCTAGTGATTATTTTAAATGTTTGCTTCACACTTTGTTTCTAAACACCATGGAGGCTCTTCAGGTTAGACCTTTTTCCCATGAGGGAATGGCTGCTAGCCCTACTAGTAATGAAGCTGAGGCAAGGCTGGCTTCCATAATGTAAGATTCACTCTGCATTGGGTTTGTTCTCTTTCCTTGAATGTGACTCTCATGGATTTATGCTTGAGAAAAGGATGGATGTCTTTTCCAGAGCTGAGTCATTGTGAAGTAAGTGTCTTCCCTTGAGCAATTTCTAAATTAATTTCTTATCCTTTATCCCTGCAGCTTAAAGTTATAGCAAAAGTCTGGACAGGCTGCCTGGCAATGTGTTCGAGGCAGCTCCGAGTGTACCTCCGAGTGTAACTTACCTCCAAAACATTATTGGACTAAAGAGCGTTCATGCTGACTTATCGAATCAACCTGATTAAGTCAGCAAGAATATGAGGAACCTATGTTTACTTTAGAGGGTCTTAAAATCTTCAATTCACCACAACTGTCCTGAGAAACAATCAAACACGGGTGGTTCAGTTTTGGTCCTCCTACTGGGAGCTAATTGGAATTCCAGCTTGTGCCCATAATCAGCACGTACTTATCACGAGGAACAGTCCTCTACATTTTCTCATATGGGGAAATATTAGTTCATATAATTTATTTGCCTTTCTTTATTAATTTTTTTATTAATTAACCACATATTACCTGAAAGGAAAAGTTATTATTTATAGAGGTTTATTTGAATGTAATAAAATTCACCCAATTTGAGAATACAATTTCAAAAGTTTTGGCAATACTATTTAGTCATTAAATGTCTCTGCAATTGAGATTTCCATTGCCCTAAAATGTTTCCCTATATTTTTCCATAACGTATTTGACTCAAATTTCCTTTCCAAAACAATGTCTTTTTACTTATATTGTTTTCTGAACAAAACTGATCCCACTTTAGTCATGATTTCACTTTCTGTGCTTTTATTATTATCCATAAAGCATTAAATGGAAAATTCCAGAAGTAAACAATTCATACTTGAAATCACATGCAATTCTGTGCAGTGTGATGAAACATTTCACTGTCCTGTTCCACCCCAGTGGGATGAACCTCCCCTTTATCCACTAATATCCATGCTGTATGCTTGCCCATTAATCACTTGCTCATTTCAATAACTAACAGCCTCACTCATCACCTTAACTCTCATAGAATTGTAATTCTAGTATTCAATTAATATTTATTTTACTTAATAATGCACAAAAGTAGTGGTGCTGACAAGTTGAATATGCCAAAGAGCTGTAAAGAATGCCATTTGTTTGAAAAGGTAAAAGTTCATGGCCTAACAAAGATTTGAAAAAAAAAAAAAAAAAAATATATATATATATATATATATACTGATGTTGCAAATATCTAAGGTAAGAATGAATCTTCTGTCCGTGAAATTGTGAAAGGAAAAAAATAATTTTGTGATAGTTGTCCTGCTACATCTTTTCAAACTGCAAAAGTTATGACTACATTATGTGATAAGTACTTGCTTTCGATGGATATGGAATTAAATTCATGAGTGGAAGACAGAAATAGAAAACATGTTTTGATTGACAGCAATGTCAGTCCAAAAGTTATTGAGCCCATGTGAAAACTTAAGCATGGGATCTCTTGAAATGAGTGACACCAAACATTTACTGATTTTGGGATGGTTATACAGATTAAGGAATGGATGTGGACTGAAAAATATAAAAATTATTAGAAAGGCAGTTAGTTATTGATATTAATCTTTTCCCATCCTTAATTTATAAATTAAATTATCATAAGTACGTATGTATAAGAAAAATATAATATATTTGGGCTAAATACTATCCATAGTTTCACGCATCCCCAGTGGATCTTAGAACATATCCCCTGTGGATAAGAGGGGATATACTGTACTGTTAACTCATGTTTGTGACTTCTTATATTTTTATATATTTCTATCCTAAGTTTTTGAATTTGTTACTTCTGATGTTCTGTCATATTCATTCTAACTGCTTATTTAATGACATGTAGTTAACTTCAAAGTGGTGTGTTATAAGCATCTTTCATGTACTGATTAGGTTTCTGGGTAGTGTTTTTATTAGTTCATTAGTATAGTTTATCACCTTGTTTATTCTTTTAATATCTTATTTTTGATGATGTACACCCTTTTCCACTCATTTGAGTTCATTCTTATGTTCCAAACAAACAATTGTAGATATTTCTAAGGAGATATTTGAGTTTGTGGTACCTTTTCTTATAGATGAAATTAAATGCAATTTCTTCAAATCATGACAATTTTACTTTTTTGAGTAATAAGCTTTATTGAATCTCCTGATTTCGTGATGGAACCTTCAGATTTCATTCTCAGCGTTGCACTTTTTCTTCACAAACAAGGGCCTAAATGACGCCCTTTTCACTTTCCAAGTTTCTTTCCTTTCCCTAAAAGGTAGGGCCTTCCAAACACAAAGCTGTGTCTGAACACTCATACTGCCTTATGCCTTTAGAAACTGTGGTAGTCAATACTCTGCTTCACTGAGGTTTTACCAATTCTCAACATTTTCTGCCAGAGACTAAACTTTGCTCTTGCAAATGATGCTACTAATTTACCCACCATGAATTCCCTGTCTTCACAGAATCTCTTTCTTTGTGTAGTGATGTGAACTTCAAAGTAGGCTCTGCTATTTTAAAGTATTATTTACCTATAAGGAAAGCAAGTTTTTGAAGTAGTCTCTATCTCCAGCTTAGATTAAAACCAATTTTTAAGGGAAGTTGGAGATTTATAGGTACCATCAATTCATGAGAAGCCAGATTAATATTTTGGATCTATTTCCTTAGTTTCACTTGGATGTTTGGCAATTAAAGCCTTCAGCTGAGAAAAACACCTCCCTATTCTACTTCCTTCTTCAATATACTTTTGTTTGAGTCACTCTAGACTTTGGTTATTTGTTATGTTTGTAGTTTGCAAACCATGCAAATTCATTCTGCTCTCAAAATCTTGGCCCATATTTCCTGTGCCTGAATGTTCCTGCCATTAATCTTCACATATTTATGTCTTTCTCATCATCTAGAACTCTTAAACCTATTCTGTCAGAATTTTCTTGCCATAGTAGCCAAAGCAGTCTCCACTTTTCAGTTTCTGATCATTTGTTCTCTATAACTATCTTCTGTTTTTTCCATTATAACACTTATTACACTTTTGGAAAATTTATTACATTTATACTAATTTATATATTTATTTTTATGCTAAACTATTCATACCTTGCTTATCTAATAGAAATTAGCTCAAAGAGATCAGATATTCTGTCTCTTCTTATTGTATTTTAAGAACCCAGAATCATGTTTTCACATAGTAGGCAACACATTTTTGTTGAGTGAGTAGCTTTGGGCAAATCTATTTTTATTTTTTAATCTATTTAGACGCAGTTGTATGCTGAGAAAAATCCAATACTTCACCAGAAAAGTGTGTCAACTGTGTATTCCATTTTGATTTATCATGAGTGTTCTCTGTTCTGTAAGTAGGATTACTGCACTGAATTGAAACTTTGAATTACAATTCAATTTGTAGTTGTTGTATAGACATCACCTAAAAGTTATTTAAACTTCTGTCATTATCAATAAAGAAACATTCTATGTCATCCTGACCTACACGTAAGTTCAGAGCAAGACTTCCCTGCTGAAAAGCATTTCTTGTGATGTGTGCTTTCCAAGTTTCTCTGCATGATTTCTCTCTATGCACAACTTCCACTCTGCAGGGAATATTATTTACCCAACATTCTTTACTCTACCTCAAAGCTGCAAGCACTTTCAAGGAACTCACTAACAAGATATAAACATAACATTTATCATTTCTTATGTGTTTTGCTTTTCTTTGAAATCCTTTCCCCTTAAACTTGAAGTCTACAACAAATTTTAGTCTTTAGAGGTCCATAACAAAGAAAAAGAAAACTAAATATGAGAAAATTGCACAGCCCAATGGATACTCTTCCTTTGAGCTCTGTGGGGTTCTCTATTTTTCCAAGACTTGTGAGCCAAAGTAAGAAGAAGCAATTTTGGCTGCTCCTTCTCTGAACAGTGTCCCTGGGGTAGAGTCCATTAAATAGAGTGAGAGAGAGTACACCATCGTATACAGGAGTCTGTGCCTGTATGTGTTTTTGTTTGCTTTCTGAGAGTAGCATTTCACAACCATCTTTGTGCCACACTGTAAGAAGCCACTGTATATGACACATATTACTGAATTAGGAACATATTAAAAATATGTGCTAATAAAGAATCATTGAGTTATGGGCCTACTTTCCTTTCTTCGTGACTGATTCAATATCCAGATCATAACAGGCAATTCATAAAATTTTATAATAATGTCTAGTCTTACACAGAAGAGTTCAAGGCCATATGAAGTAATGAGATGTTGAACTGGAGACTAAATTCACTTTCATTTTTTTCTGCAGCTGTATTACTAAATTTAGCTGCATAAGTTAGGACTACTGGGCAGAGGATATTTATCCATGAGAGAGATTCAGTCATGGTGGAAGTAATGTAAATGGAGAGATAATTTTATAAAAGAATAAAATCTTGACTTTTATATAGAAGTAAGGAAGAACAAACTTTAAAGTTTTTATTTAACTTGGAGGCAAAAGTGCTTTTTCCCACGGTTTGTCCCTCCACAAGACAGAAGTCACCTACATGTCTACAATTAAGAATGATTTTGCATCACCATCGTTTAACTATGACTTATAATTGCAAAAGAGTTTCTGTAAAATCAGAATCAGGTAACCTGGGAGTATGCTATTGACAAGGTGTAAATCTCCATCAAAGCATGCATATTTCCCTACAAATATGAAAGTGATAATACATAAGAAATTAGACAGTTTATATGGACAGAAAAGAGATAGAATAAAGCTGAGATTTCTCAGAGGTCACCAATAGGTTATAACTTCTGATGACAAAACAGCAGTATTTTTTACATTCAAGGAATAAAGAAATGATATTTCAGGAAAGTTTAGGAAGAGTTATGAAGATTTGGCATTTATGTTACTACCTACATTATACTGTTTAATTATGATGAAACATTTCTTGTTTAACTTGGACTTGAAACACTAATTTGAAAAAAGTAGAAAAGTTATATTGTTTTTTCGTTCAGATTAGATAATCCTCCCTGTGTCCTGTGGTCCACAGTACATGTATGGAATTTTACACCACCACCCTCTTTTCTTTGAAATCACCGTATTGGGCTTTGGCTGTAGTGGGTGTTTGTCCAATCTGTCTGGTGGATTTAGTCCAATTCTGAGTGAAAGTGAGGAGGCCGGCTTCACATTTATTGTTTAATTGCCTCATAGCTCCTCATCATTTTGGCTGTGGAAGTCTGGCCTGAGGATACCAATAGGGAAAGAGAGATCACCATTCTCTCCAAATCACATCATTTTGTAAATGACTATTGACATTATGTAGCTATTCAAGCTAACCTATTAAAAACATAAAAGACCATCTAGTTATCATCCTAACATTTACAGCAATATTCCATTCAGGAGATCAGATTGAGAAGCTGATTCTTCAGGATATTAATGCTGCACAACTTTCAAGGAATATATAAATACTGAAATTCATACATTCAGCAAGAACAAGATGAATAAACTGTGATCATCTCAAGTACATATTTGGTTAAAATTATTTTTTCAAATCATTGAATGGGTAATAATTATTTCTACTTAGCTACGGGTATCATCATTTCTAGTGTATTGTATCTCCATTATTCACAGAACATGCATTTATATGGTTTTCCCCATTGGTATAATTCTCTATTTTAGCAAAATGAGATCATAAATCAACATCAGCAACAATACAAATAAAATTTCATAATGCTATTTGAAGTTTGGTTACTGTTCTAAACAATAATGCCTAAGATTCCTTTTTTTCCCTCTTGTCCTTTTTTATAAAAGTTCTTCACTAGCCTTACAGAACACATTGTCTATTCTTATAAAATTTATTCTAATACATTTGGTGGAAGAATAAAAATGCAATTCATTGTTTTCTCTTATTCTGTTGCAATGACTCCACTGCCTGAAGTTTGGTTATTATAAACACCCACGGAAGCATCTAATGAAATGCCTGAGGACAACAATATATTTGAATTATTAGGACAATGTCAGATACAAACTTCAAACTATGTACTGATGTTGTAAGGGAGAAAGGAACTTTCTTTCCACAACCTCAAGGACAAATAATTTGAGCACATAAAACAAACCAACACTAGACAGATGAACAAGAGGAAAGGCATACATATGTATTGACATGGAAATGAATGTTAGCCACACAAAGTATTAAACTCAAAGAAGGACCAGATAGTTGAAGCTTAAATATCCTCTTCAATGGGGAAAGGAAAGTGGAGGCTGTAGGCAGTTTTAGAGGAATAATGTATAATTTTAAGGGCTATGCATGGGACCAAATAACAGATAATAACCTGGGGAAAAATCCTTCTGGGTTCTAGGAGCATATGGAAAGGTGAGAAGCAGACTTAGTGCAATGACTGTCTTGCTATGCAAATAAATCTCTTTGGTAACATTCCAGAGAAGAATACATAAGATGGACTGGGTGGGCTTAATCAGGACCTTCAGCTTCTACTGTGATTGCTCCAATGCTTAACTTTCCCTGTGAGATTTCAGGCGGGAATCCAAGACAATTATACTCCTTCTAGAGGCACTTGCTTAGTCAGATAAGGGAACTTCAAAATAAGCTCCTTCAGAGAAAGAGGACTGAGAAATGAGGTTAGAGGGAGATGTCAGAGAAATTCTGAGGCTGCTTCTATAGTTTAAAGGACTCTGCATGCCTAGAGTCATACTTTGGGGTAATGTTTTCTGAACTCCAATGATGTTATGCAAACCCAATATTATTTTTTCTTTCTGCTTCAGCATATTTTAAAATTTTAAATCAATTTTTCAAAGAATATTTAAACTTTTGAAACATTATATTTCAAAAAACTTTTCTCTTTTAAGGAATATAAGTACTGCATCTACATGGAGACAGACATACACACACATACATATTATGTCTTCATCAACTTAAGACTCCACAAAAAGTGATACACTCTATATACCTCATTACTTTATTCTTCTTTATGGACACACTCTTTTGAACTACAAAATATTTTAATGAAAGTACAAAAAAACTATAAACAGAGCAATTGAGAATTTCTTCCTTTAATATTATCATTAAGCAAAATATTTGAAGTAATTGTGAAAATAATTTTATCAATTGTCTAAAGTGAGAAAACAAATTTTGAATGATACAAATGCAAGTGAAAGACTAATCTTTTATTTGTGTCACTGTGGAAAGGGTTTCGAAGTGATTTTATGAATAAATTAAGAATGTATTCTTTATGTGATTCTATTTTGTCCTTTCATATTTTCTTATATCAATTTTTCCACTTTTGTGAAGAAAATGATAATGCATGCATTTTCTCATGAAAAATATTTTGCTATTAAGATTAGTTAAAGATGTAATGTGAGGCTGTATTCATTTTTGCAGAGTTCAGCTTTCTGTGCAAACTTTATTAAAACTAGGGACCAGGACTAAAGTTAAATTGTGCTGACAAAATAGAGAAATCTAGATCAAGATTTACTTCTTAAGAGTTTTTCATTAACATTTCAAGGAAGAGAAGACTGGAGACCATAGATAGAGATATCCCAGGGGTTCTAAGCTTGGAGACATAAGTTTGATCTTCCTGCTAGAAACAAAAATTTACATTCCAAAGGATTAGAACCCAGGATCCTTTCCCTTTGAATTCCCAGGAAAATGATTTATATTAGGGAACAAAATATATTTCTCCATTATTAGGGAAAGGAGGAAGGAGCCTGTGACCCACACATGTAATCTCCCAGATTTGCATGTTTGAGGTTTGCTGCATATGGGTAAACTCTACTCTTCCTTTTATCATGTTGCCCAGGAGGGGGTATATTGAAACTTAGGGAACCAGCATAGTTATTGGCTTAACCAGCATGGTTATTGGCTTGGCATAAGTAAAAACTTGCTTTGTTTCAGAAATTATGTGCTTGCATTCAAAACAATATTCATGACAGAAATATTAAAAACAGCAAACATTTTTTTACTCAATTGCTATTACTCAAGTCTTTCCTTGTAAGTGACAAATCCATAAATATTTTCTGTGTCATCACAAACTAAAAACAAGAAAGGTAAGGTTAAACTATAAATTAACCCTAATGGACTCAGACAAATCATTGAGCTTCCATAATTTGAGGAGGCAGATTTTCATAGAGGATTTTACTACTAATTATTAATATAAAGAGACAGATTAAACTGAAGGTGTTAAAACAGAAGAATTTGACATTTTTCGATAGTCTTTTGAAATTTATATAGTACGTATTTGCTTTATTATGGGCAGTTGTAAATCTCAATTTGTTTTAGGAAAGAAATCCAAGGGTTACCTAAGAATTTTCACCAATTAATATTTTTAATGTCAATTTCCAAAATCAACTACAGAAATTCCAAAATAAAATAAAACCACTAAGTGTAAAGTCACTCAGACCCAAGTGTGCCTGTGTACACAAAGACTACCGCCACTCAAATTTGCGATTCAGAGGTCACTGCTATATGAGAGATTTCACCTCGATCAGAGTGTGACCGTTGAAATTGTGTGTACATTTCTATACCCCAACTCTTTCTTGCATATGTTCAAACTGAGACATCTTTTCAATCTGAAAGATGTAGCACTACAATAACTGGCTCAAAGGGAAAACAGCCTTCAATGGACCCATTGCTAGAAAGATAGAATGCGCCATTGGATCCATGCTTTCAGTTCCAGGGGCAGCAGAATCTTTTAAGGAAGAAGCAGTTGACTCATTCTAAGCAACCTCAGGCTCATCTGTAATTAGGTGACTATTTAGATGCAGTGCATGCCCTGAGTGTTGTGTGGAGTGTGAAGTACAGACTGGGGAAGATGCCCAAATATAGGACTTTGAAGATAGCAGAAGGCTGAGAAAAAATGATTTCTACAATTATTTTGTGGACCTTCTAAGTGAATCTAGCATTATTTTTGAAATGTAATTCTTAGTGTTTTCACTAGGAAAATCATGTACATGTTTTCAGTTTTCTGAAATAATTTAATAAGTAGATGAATATTCTAAGTTTTACCATAGCATAAAATAGGAATATTTGTCCTTGCATCTGTGATATGAATGCAAAAATGACTGCAGAAATGATATTTTAAGATACTTAAGCTGATATAAATGTCTTGCTTAGTTCTAGTACTATTTACTTCCTGTGTATATTTTATCGTTAGAGTATACCTGCTTTGAAAAACATATGTATCAGTTTGCATATATTACATTACAGTGAAAATAAACACAATGCTTTTAAAGTTGAATTTCCTATTAATCAAAGTAAAATATTGAAATTTGAAAATAAGATTCCAAAAAAGGGATTAAGAAGTCTCATAATTATAAGATTATAGAACTATCAAGTTTGTAGACCGTGAATCTTACCTCATATTTCTATTTGATATATGTGAAAGTTGTATATTTTAACCAACATGGTAGGTTCAATTAAGAATTCTTATTAGCAATTCTGTAGATATTTAGCTGATCTTATATATTCAAAATTCTCTCTACTAGTGTCTTGTTTACCTAACATTGAATTCTGCCTTGCAAACATCCTTCCTCATTTCAAAACTTAACCCTGTCTCTTTTAATATATGCATTGCATTCTACACACTAGCTATTTTTACCATATGACAGAATTTCTTTCTTAGCAACTATTATTTAAAAGAAAATATTGTGTTAACAAAACTCTGTGTTTTATTTAAAAAGCACATTAGAAATTTCAGAAAGTGAGAATTCTAGTTACTGTCAAGAGAATATACCATGGAGTGTAGATTTTCTCACCCAAAGTGGACATAAAACCTGAGGATATTATAAACGCAATAAGAACATGGATTTAGGCCACTAATGACAACAGCACACCATGCAAGTGGGCATGCTGGAGGATGGGAGATGCAGGGTGCAGGGCTAGATCAGAGGGCAGCTGGAAGAAGCCTTGAGAGGTTAGGTTGGAGCAAGTCCTTTAAAAATCAGTTCTTGCTTTTTCTCCCCACATTATTTTGGAACAATTGCCTGCTCTTTGTTGCAGAAATCAGCAACAGGAGCTGGTATTACTGTCCGCATAGGATGTCAAGACAGTGTAAAAGCTTTGGTAGAATAAAGAGTTTATTTTTAAATGTCTCCACCGGCTAAAGCATTTATGTTTTGAACCTTCACTTCCCTTTTTCTCTCAGGGTAGATTGCATCCAAGAAACTGCTTCTGCTAATGCCGCTACTTCTAAGAATTTGAAGGTCAAAACAAGATTAGAGAGGTTTGTGGGTCTGTATGTGGGTTTGGGGACACTGGGACAGGGAGAAAAGTACAAGTGTACAGGTGTCCAGGGTCTGTTATTTTGAGGCTGATCCCTTCCTCCTTTTTAAACTCATGAACAATAGCCTGTTATAGGACCATTATTATTTATAATGTAGTTGATTCCACCAGAAAAGCACAAACTCATAAAAACTGATTAAATGAAAAGGACAAATACTTGAAGAGAAATACAATATACTAAATAATATATTCCACCAAGGAAAAGTTATTTGAAAAGGAAAACAAATAATTGAAAATTAGATTATTTATTAAGGGTATAAGGCAAAAGACTAGCACACTAAAACATGAATAAAAATTAAAAGAACCAAGTGGAAATATCAATGCATATACTAAATCATAGGTACATATATGTGTATACAGATATATGTGTGTATATACATATAGATTAAAATAGGGAAGTATAATGACAGACACAATCTTCTCTGAACCTAGAACTCCTCTTTGCAAAGGTTATAAAGGCAGCATTTTTACTGTTGAATAGGCTTTGAGGCAGAATGTAATGTTCACCTCAGCAATCTGCTAAGGATTGAAAAGGCAGGGAGAAATGTCACCCATTTATAGGCTGAAAAGATAAAACCCATTACATCCATGTTTTCAAGATACACAATAACTGGTATTCAAGGAAGAAGACTTGCTCCATTTGTCACAAATTTCCTTACCATGGTAATCAACGCACCACCTGTGTTAACTAATAGGCTTTATCCAAAGGAGAAACAGACTTTTCATATCTTTAAACAGAAGGTAGATTTGTAAATCAGAGCAAGGCACCCACCAAAGTTAGGGTCCTGATCTCTCTTGGAAACTTTGAGATAGGAATGTCACTTTGTTCTTTGCTTTTCCAAGAGATGATTCCTTAGTCCTTGAGATAGATATTTATGGATCAAAATCTGACAAAAAGTCAATCTAACATTCAAATTATTTATTTATGCTACAAAGGGAGAAATAAAGTATATTTTCTAAATTAAATATTCTAAGAAAAAGAAAAACAGGAAACTGTCCTTCCTGATTTTAAACAGGGACTTTTTTGTTTTGTCTTACATTAAATAGAATTGAAAAAGTGCATGCATGAAGATAACAGATTTAAACTATTAGGTCGAATTTGGGCGGCTGCAAGGGGGAGGAAGCAAAGTCACCTAGCAACACACTGTGCCAGAAGTGACCAATGAGGCAGACCTGCTGACCCTGAAGTCCACCTTGGGTCCACCTTTTCCTGGGCAGGACCCCTGACCCCTTTCCTCTGTATAAAAACCCTGAGCAGCCAAAGCCATGTGCCATTTCTTCTGGCTCTCCCACCCCACGACTTTCACCCCGGGGGGGGGGGGGGGGGGGGGGCTGGAGATTTCGCCCCGGGACATAGACTCTAATAAATCTCAAGCCACTACTTTTGTCTGACTCTGGTGAACCCGCCTGGCGAGCTTACTCCTTTGACCACCCGTTGCCCTTTGCGAGCTTTATATAAACTGTCAGAAAGCAGCAAAAGAAAGGAGAAAGAAAAATTGAAAGTCAAGAAAGACATTAGTTAAACAAAACTGGAAACAAAATACCTGATCTCAAAATATAGTACAAATCTATAAAAATCAAAACGGTGTGCTACTAGCATTAAAAACAGAGATAGAGACCAATGAAACAGAATAGAAGACCTAGAATCAAATTCATACATATTTGGCAAATGATCTTCAACAAAGTGGGCTCACAAATATATACTGGGGATAAGATAGTCTCATAACACTTTGAATCCCTCTATGATTTCATACAAACTCAAAGGATTAAATAAAATTTGATGTGGGGAAACTGAAAACAGAGTAAAAGATTCTTGGTATTTGTGGGGAGCCGTCATTATTTAGCAGAATCAGACTAGGTTGAGCCATTCAGGGAAGCATGTGGTGCTATGTGGGGGATGGCTCCCCTAACTCCATCTTATTCTGCCCATCTAAGGAGAAGCTCCTCCTGATCCTTGTCCCTTTTACCTGTCTATAAATAAAAGAGAGTTGGGGGACTCCTTGTTGAAAAGAGGCCAGAGTTGGTATGGCCCAGAGCCATCACACCCCCTCTCATGAAAAAGAGTATTGGCTCTTGTGTGTTTATTGAGCAGATAAGTTTTCTGGGTAACAGAAAAGCAGCCAATATCCTCCTCTGGCACTCAACCCTTTTGTCCTCTACCCTAGACATGGCAGAGAGGACCCTGACAGATATTGATCTTGTGAATTTATGTAATTTTTTCAATGTAATGTTAAATAAAATTTATGAAATGATACTCTAAACTTTTGTTAGTGCCATTGCTCAAGATACTTGCAGTAATATTATTTACGGGGCTATTCTTGGTTTTGATAGATGTTGAGTTGATTATGACTAACTTGCATAATGAAGAATATTAGTTTATTTGGCTATGATATGTAACCAACTTAAAAACAAGATAAGGGTTCAATATTCTTAAAAAGTAGGAACACTCTTCACACATGCTATTAGCAACATACTTGGACTTATTAATAACACTATTGAGTGAGGACATGGAAGTATTCCAAAATGTCCTCAATATTCTGTTCTGATTATAGAGTGTAGGCCAATGCTGAATAAAAAAAAGAAAAAAAGAAAAAAGAAAATCTGAGACCCTTTTGTTTTGGTGGTAACAACATGAAATATGCATAGAGATGAACACTATCATATATACCATTGGATATATATATATATATATATATATATATATATATATCCAGTGCTGATAAATAAACAAATAGTCCAGCTGTAAATGAAAGTCAGAATCTAATAAATCCAAATAAGTGATATGTGCTATAATGTAGAACATTATAATTGTTTCAACTTTAAAAAGTAATAAAATATTTGCCCAGTCTTTTAGAGGCAAGTTATTATGTACAGAATATATTTAAAAATCACAATCCTCTCTTCCATTACTTATTCTTTTTCAGATTTTTTGTTTTTGTTTTCTTAAAAGCCCTTCCGTTTCAATTATTTTGTAATAATGAATTTATAACTAATGCTCACTATGTAAAAAAAGATAATGTTAAAGTCTTAGGGAAATTATATTTTTATCTTTGGATGAAGTTTAATCAAATAATTTTAATCAGACTGAAAGTTATGTACTCACATAACAGTGGTGCTCAATTATAAGTTGAGTACTGGTCAGAAGGAATCCCACTTTTCTCTGTTTAGTAAACACAGTAATTAATCTCCTCTGCAGAATAGCTTATTAGTTCATAGCTTCAGTGATGAGAAAACCATTATAAACTTTAAAAAGAGAAAAATTCTAATCAAATCAGCAGTAAGAAAAAAATGACTTTATTTTAGTAGTAAACATTTAGAAAATTCAGTTTGTAAACACGTTCAGTATTTGTGGGTATCTCTTTATTGCCATGTAAACAATTATTCTTAGGATCAATTCAAGTACATTTTCAAAGCATTACTATTTAATCAGAATACAACAAATTGGAGAGTAGAGTAAATACTTGTAAGAAATAGAAGTTGAAAATATATCTACACATCATGGCTAAGAAAAGAAAGTTTGTATGTCCTTTGGAACACCATATATATATATATAAAAATATAAATATATATAAACATAATATATATTAAATATATATATAAATATGTATATATATATTTCTCCCCCCCCAGAATCTCTGTAGGGGACACTGTAACTAACACTTGATGTGGATACAGAAACTTTGCCACGAATAAGTGAAAAGTTTTATTGTCCTAGACATTCACTAACAAAAATAGGTAAACACTAAATTACCAACAAATCATACAGCAAAAATGAGAAGTTAGGAAGTGTAATATAAAATACAAATAATATGAACTCACATACAATTTATTTACATTTCTTCCATCTACTATTCCATTTCAGATTCATTAAAAAATGGGATAATATCTTGAGGTTCACAACTTCTACAGAGTTCTGCAAGTGGATGAGTGAATATTTTGGTTCTATTCTATGCATCTAGAAGAAAATATAACTGTCCAGATACTATAAAATTGGATTACCCCAATAATGAGGATCAAAGGGCATCTCTGAAAAATAAATGCTGTTCCTCTGTTATGACTCTGCACAAAGAACTAAAATATTTTTATTTCTGACTTCAGTCATAGCAAGAAAGACATATATCAAATATTTGGGAACATTGAGATAGAGCTCAAGTTTCATCTGGGTGCCAAGGAATAGGTAAATAATTATAGTCTGCAACAACCCTTTCAAGTGACCCTGAAAAACTGAAAATCCAAGAGAAAAAAAATATATTTATGTATAAATTCCAGTAAATTTCAGTTACTAAACCACTTTTAAAAATAAATTCCAGACACAACTTCTAAAGTTTCTTCAAAGTAGCCTAGATATTTCTGGTGGACTGGAGTAAGTAGCAAAGAAAACTATCTTAAAGAGGTATAAATTTCAGATGCATTTATTTGATTCAAAGCAATGGGTCAGCTTTTGAGAGGAAAGAATTTTAAGAAGGAAACCTTGGGGCAAAGTACTGATAGTTCTGTGTTCTGAAATAAAATTGAATATCTGGAACAGATCACATTAAATGTATCTGAGATTATTCATGAAATAAAAGTATTGATCACAAAAGAAAATATTTAACAAAAATGTTTTTATTGAAATCCACATTTGTAAATAATCCATTCAAACATACTACCACAAAAAGAACAGAGGTAAAATGCTTTTTAATTACATTGTTTTTTTTAACTTTAAAAAATTGATTTTATTTTGAAGTAAGAGTTTCAAAGTTCACAGCAAAATGGAGGGAAAGCAGTTATATTCATTATTATTTCTGACCCCACATATGAGTAGTATCCTGTTATCAAAATTCCTCATCAGAGTGGCACATTCATTACAACTGACCACCCTACATTGTCACATCATTATCATTCCACAGTGTAGTTAGTAAGCTCCAGGTGTTGTCCTTTATATCAGTTTAGAAAAATATTAACAGGTGTCCACAATTACAGCATTATAATGAAAATTTTCACTGCCCTAGAAAATACTCTGTTCTCTCCTTATTCACCCATCCATCCCATCCCTAAACACCTGGCAAACACTAAGCCTTTGCTGTCCTGAGTTTTGCCTTTTCTAGAATGTCATATCATTGGAAGTGTACAGTATGTAGAGTTTTCAGATTGACTCCTTTCACTTATTAACAAGCAGTTATGTTTTCTCCAGGTCTTTTCATGGCATCATAGTTCATTTATTTTCAGTGCTAAATAAGATCCCATTGCCTGGATGCACCACAGTTATTGTAGTTACTTAAGTTACATGTAGTTAGTTATTCATCTACAAAGGAATCTTAGTTGCTTCAAAGTGTGAGCCATTATACATAAAGTTATTGTCTTAAACATTAGTTTGGAGTTTTTTAAGTCAACAAAAGTTTTCAATTCCTTTGGACACACCCAAATGGGTTTGGAGCTCAATCTGCAGGATCGTGTGGTAGGAGTATGTTTACTTTTGTAAAACACTGCCAAACATTTCCAAAGTAGCCTCTATTATCCTGCTTTCCTATCAGAGGTTAGTGATAATTTCCTACTGATTCACATCTTTGTGAATTTTGGGTGTTGTCAGTGTTCTGGATTTTGAAATTCCAAAAGGCATGTAGTGATACCTCATTATTGCTTTAATGTGCATGTCCCTAATGACATGATGTGAAATATCTCTTTCTATGTTTATCTGCCATCTGTATATCATCTTTGGTGAGGTGTCTGTTGTGATTTTTTGTCCATTTCTTAAAATTGGGTTGTTCATTTCCTTATTATTGAGTTGTAAGTGATCTTTGGAAATTTTGGAAAGGAGAGCTTTATCAAAAATAAGCTTTTTATAAGTGCATTTTTTGAAAGTAGGGAAAATATTTTGGAAGAAATAGAAAATAATTGCTTTAAGTTCAGATAATGATTGACACACAAAGTGACAATCAAATTTTGTTGCCACCTATTTACAATTACTGTGTTCATGCTTTGTTTTAAATGTACTGTTAACAGAAAGGAATGTGGGACTGGGGTTGTGGCTCAGTGGTAGCATGCTCACCTAGCACACGTGAGGCCCTGGGTTCGATCCTCAACACCACATAAAAATAAAATAAAGGTATTATGTTCATCTACAACTAAAAAATATATTAAAAAAAGAAAGGAATGTTTTACTATATTGGGATCACAGACAAGAATTACACAATTATTCTGATCTATTCTGAACCACTAGACACTTAACTTTTAAAACACATGTGTGTAGTTGTCCTGATGGATTGAAGATTTACGGTATAAATGCAAGTTTGGTGAATTAATTAGTATGTAGAATGGGAATATTTTTAAAGGAAAAATAATAATACACAAGTCTGAAACTTCCATTTGTACTGAACTACAAAAACTCAACGGTAAGTGCAAGAATTACATTGATTTTTATACCAAAAAAGAAGACTGTCGTAAATACTGTGCTACTGACATTATTTGGAATTTTGGTACATGGCATTATTGAAAGAAGTAGACTCACATTGAGCCAGTTTTGCTATTATTTTAACATACTCCTCGGAGAGTGCCACCTTTCTCTATCAACTGTGTTTGGTGTCAACTGTTCTCCTTTCTCAGTCTTGCTATGCTTATCTGGAGTAGATTTATTGAAAATAAGCATTTTGGAGAAAGACTTTGGAGAAATGTTCTCACAAATATTTTATGCAGTTCCACAATTCTCATTAGACTTCCTACATAGACATTTATTTCTTTATATATCCATGGTCAATAAGGTTTTACACCAAACAAAAGTGGAGGATTGCTTTTCAAAATTTATTTTTGGGGAGCATTCACGTTCTTTATAAAAGACTTTGATCTGGTAAAATAAAACTTCTGCTTAATTACAGTGCCCTGACTCCATTTCATCCATAAAATAAGCGCATTCTCTTTACCTCTAGGAGAAGCACTGGGGGTTCACCTGAAAAAAACTGACTTGCCTTCAGTTATTTTTCTTGGGGGAGTTATACAAGCAAAAGTCTCCA
Source organism: Glaucomys volans (assembly GCA_020662805.1). Classification (NCBI taxonomy): domain Eukaryota; kingdom Metazoa; phylum Chordata; class Mammalia; order Rodentia; family Sciuridae; genus Glaucomys; species Glaucomys volans. Next base: position 317,721 of record JAJEJO010000289.1, read on the forward strand.
AGAACTCTTACATGTATTCTTTTAATTCTCCTAATTAATATCTCACTAAGTATCATTCAGTGTTGATGGTATAGTTTGACTAATGAGTTGTTTCTCACTTTTTCTCCTGTAACTTACTTATAACTTGGTTTTTCATTATATTGTCACTACAATCTTTTGCTTAATATGACTTGATTAGCATCTATCATGAACAGTTGTGGGATAACATTCGCTCATTATCGTCCTTCAGTGCACCGCAGTTTGCTCATCGGGAAACATGGCATCTGGTGAAATAGTAAATGCTCAATAAATATTTATTTGTCTTAGGTTCTCCCCACTGTAGTCAGACTTCCAGTTTCTTCATCATTCAACTAAGAATTGCAAAATACAATCAATATTCGTTGGTTGTTATTTTTTTCATGACCTTTTGGTCATTTTTGACAATGTAAACACTGTGTCTTAAAACTTTGTTTTCCTTGGCTTTCATGAATGTGCTTTCTCCTGATTCCCATCCATCACTCACCACATTGTTTTAGCTTGAATTTTAGTCTTGCACATTTGGGGCATTTTATAATTTATTTTTTAAACCTATCTATTTCTTGGTGTTCAGTTCTCTATTTTTCTTTTAGGCTCAATTTTTATGATGTATGTGTTGAAAACTCCAGTCCAGATTCCTGTATCTAGAGCACAGACTTATTTCTCTTAAGGCTACATATCTATGTATCTAACTCTACTTGATATCTAAGTTAGAATCTCTATTCTGTAAGTGCAGATATGCAGTAATCACCTCTTTGTACCCTCAGCCATTCTTTAATTTGTGCGTCTTTCTTTTGGAAAAATAGTAGCATTATATGATGGATTTTTCAAACCAGAAAATTTGGACTTAAAGGTTTTTTTTTTGTTTGTTTATTTGTGTGTTCTGGTATCAGGGTTTGGACCCAGTAGTGCTTAACCACTGAACCACATCTCCAGCCTTTTTTTTTTTTTTTTTTCATTTTTGAGACAGGATCTAAGTTGCATATGGCTTCACTAAATTGCCTGGGCTGTCGTTGAACTTGGGATCCTCCTGTCCCCACCTTCTGAGCCACTAGGATTGCAAGTGTATGCCACTGGACTTAAGTTTTATTTACTTCTGTCATCTCCAATCCAATCAATTATCTTCCCCTGTTGATATTACTTTTAAGTATCTTTAAACTCACAAGCCTTCCTCCATTTCCAGTACCAATTCCAGAGCACAGTCCTTGATCCATCTCATCCTGAACTTCGCTAGTCTTCTGATCCCATGTCTTTCTGCCCTGCTCCCCATATTCAGTCACATCATAACTTTTATGTGTAATTCAAATATAAGTGTGTTTAATGTATGACATGAGATCACCAATAGTTTTAACATAAAGTCTCTAGCTTTTAGTATTAATTAAAAAATAAGGATGCCCTATTGTGAGCCCTAGATATAAATATAATACATATGTACATACAAATATATACATATATATAATTTTTTATTTGTTCTAATACATTAAATATAATGTGCACACATGCACCACACATTTAAATTTAAACATATTTGCCTATGTTAGCCATCCAGTTCTCACATTCTATGAATATTTTCTGTATTTTTTTTCTTTTCTTTCTCAATTGGAAATATACTTGTATATTCTATCCTATTAATAATTTGCCAATAGTATTAGTAGATGATGCAAAAATGTTTTGTAGTCTATCTCTAATCTTATAGTTAATTTATATTTTTGAAAAAAATTAATTCTGCTGTCAAATCCATCAGTTTTCACCTTTATTTAGAAAACTTTTTATTAGTTTGAGAACAATTTCTCTAAGGTCATGAAAATACTTTTCTGTATTTTTAACATTTCATTTACCTTGTGAATTAATTATAATGTTTTAAATATTTGTTTATTTTTCTGATAATGAGTGCTGAGAGTTTCGTAAGTTAATTATATATGCTGATACCTACAGAGTTCTGTCAATTTAATTTTTTCTTGGGTTTACATGAATGTGATCATATCATCAGTGTTTAAATTGTTTCTTTTATTCTAATTTTTCAATCTCTTTTTAAAAATTTGCTGAGCATTATGGAGACATGGTTTATGTATAATATAATAATCCCTGTAAAGTGCATGGAGTTATGGTTCTAATAAATGTACATAGTCATAACTCTCCATAGTACATGCAGATTTCCATCACTCTGAGAAAGGTTTTCTTGTGTCTTTTTGCTTTAAATACCTTGCAGTGCTCCTAGTCCTGGTCAAGTCATCGACCAAATAATGTCACTATATTGAGTCTAGAACTTTGTGTACATGGAATCATAGATTATGTAGTCTTTTTTTTTTTTTTTTTTGAACCAGGAATTGAACTCAGGGACACTCGGCCACTGAGCCACATCCCCAGCCCTATTTTGTATTTTATTTAGAGAGAGGGTCTCACTGAGTTGCTTAGGACCTCACTAAGTTGCTGAGGCTGGCTTTGAACTTGCGATCCTCCTGACTCAGCCTCCCAAATCGCTTGGATTACAGGTGGATTATGTAGTCTTATATCTGACTTCTTTCATTTCATCTGCTTTGTTTAAGACCATAGCATGTTGTTTTGAGTGTCAGCAACTGGTTTCTTTTAGTAGCTGAATATGATTTCTTTGATACAGCTCATTTAGTCTCTGTACCTAACAGATGATGAACATTTGGTTTCTTTCAAACTTTTGACTATTTTGGATAAAGAAACTATGGGCATTTGCATACAAGTTTTTGTGGACATATGGTTTAACTATTTTTTATCAATAGTTAGCTGAGAGTAGAATAACTGGGTCATATGATAAAGTGTATGCTTACATCTTAAGAAAATATCAAGCTGCTTTATTGTGTGGCTGCACAATGTAGCATTCCCATTTGCAATGGAGAGGAGTCCCAATTATCACAAGTCCCCTACTGTCACAATATCTTATCAGTCTTTTAACAGATGTGAAGTGGTTTCTATTAGTTTTTAATTTTATGGTGACTACTCTTTGTGAAAATCTTTTCATGTTTACTGCCAATTAAATTTCTAAATTTTTCTATTCAAAACTTTCTAATTTGTATTATTTGTCTTCATAATGAGTTTATTTATAAATTTTTAATCAAGCATTTGGTGGATATGTGTTGCAAAATTTTCTCATGTCCTCCTATGTTTCACTCTTTTACTTTCATCATGGTTTCCTTCCAATAAACAGATACTTAATTATTGATGATATCTTATTTATTATTTTTTTCTTATATGATTTATGCATTTTGTCTTCTGTACAAAACCTTTGCCTGCCTTAAAATCACAAAGATATTCTTCTTTTATTAGAAAATCCTAATGATTTTATATTTACTCTTCCATTTAAGTTTATGATTAATATTGTTAACTTTTTGTGTAGTTTGAATTGGGATAAAATTCATTTTTCAAATATGAATATCCAATAGCTCCAACAGTATTTTTTACCAAAACTATAATTTTCTTTATTGAATCTCTTCAGTATTTTTGCTAAAGATCAAATGATCATTGAAAAGTGGAGTAATGAAGAGGGTCCCATTGGCCTATATGTCTGTCATTAAATCTATACAACATTGCTTTTCTTGCTGAGACTTATAATCTTGATTCTCAATTGTGAGCAATGTCTGGAAATAATTTTGTTTAAACTGTGAAGAGAGGCACTGTCCTCTAGTGAGTAGAGGTTAGGGATACTGCAAACCTTCCCCCAAAGTACAGGAGATCCCTTCACAACAAAGAATTATTTAACTCCAATATATTTAGCTTCAAATTTGATAATCTCTGCTTTGTCGTAAATCATGAAATTAAACAATTCAAATCCTCCATCATTCTTCTGTTATTCACCATTTGCATTTGTTATTAAAGATCAGACTTCAGAAAATTTCTGCAAAAGTTCAGGTAGTTAAGGTGTGTAGAACTCAACAATTTCTGTTTTAACTATTCAACTTTGCTGATGTAGTATCCATAAATTCATATGTCTGAATATGTTTCCTCACCAAAAAAACCCACTTTATTTATCTTATAGTTATCTAGACATGTCAAAGTTTGCCCACCTTTGTTCTAAGTTAATTGCATTTTGATATAAATTTTAGAATAAGCTTTTTAAATTTCTGTAAAAACAACAGCAGCATTCCATTTGTGTACAATGAATCAAAATAAATTAATTCAAAAAACAAAAATAAAAAAAATTTGCTCAAATCTTGATTATAAATGTGTTGTTGAATCTTTGGATCAACTTGGAGATACCACCTTGAAAATTAGGATTTCTACTTCATGAATTCCACTCTTTTTGTCTTCTTTAAATTCTCTCAATAGTTGTTTAGTTGTTCAGTTCCAGTGTACCGGTCTCATGCATGTGTAGCATGAAGTGTCTAGCTTTCTGATTATGATGGACTTAGTCACAGTTACAATACTTTGCAGCACAGATGTCTTGTTTATGAAGTGGAATGTGGATGGTACACTATAGCATCCACCTGGGATTATAATCAAAGAAAAACAGCTGTACTTTAGCACCTTCATATCCTATAACAACTTTTAAAGAATAGCATTTGTGTCTACTAAAGGTATGAGCCTAATAACTGACACCAATTCCAAGTTCAAAAGATTCTCCAAGATATTTCATATTTAATAATTCACTAGAAGAATTAAAATAAATTAATGACTATTTATGGTCATAGTTTGTGGCAAGAAAAGGATACAGGTTAAAATCAGCCTAGGGAGAAGACACATAGTATCCAGGAAATGTCCCAAAAATGGAGCTTCTGCTTTGCTGTCCTATAGGGTCACAGACAGTGCTGTTTTGCCATCATTGATGTGGGACAGTGCACATGGAAACTGGTCAACCAGCAAAGCTCCAAAGCCTTGAATCTTTATTGGAGCTACATCACGTAGGTGACTGACTGTCCAGAAAACTGATCACAGTCTCTGTTCTCTCAGGCAGCTGAACTGATACTGCATGACTCCAGGGATCCAAACTAACTCCCACTGTAACTCCTTAGTTGGACAAAGAACCCAGAAAAGCAAGCCATTCTTGTTAGGCATGACATTCCAAGAGATTAGGACTTAACTCAAATTAGCAAACATCAAATGTTAGACGTCTTTTTTGGAGCAGGTAAAATTCCTTACTACAGGTTGCAACTGGTGTTAGTTACATTGCGTATTAAGCATTCAACATATAAATTAGACAATTTATTGTCTAACAAGGGCATCTCTTTAATACGTTTCAATGTTTTGTATCTATGCCATGTATCTTAAAGTACTGTGGAATGGAAGTTCTGTACCTTATACAAATAATGTAGAATTAGAATTGTGAAAATGGAAGAGCTATCAGCAATCATCTATTCTAGGGATCAGCTAGTATATCATGTGAGGCAAATCCGAATTTATTTGTAACGTAAAGTTTTATTGAAACAGTGTATGTGTTCATATGTGTGTCATCTATTGTTATTATTTTTTTTTTTTGCCACAACAAAGTTAAATAGTTGCAATGGGGATGGAAGGCCCGCCAATTTTAAAGACATACTATCTGACTCTTTACAAAGAAGTTTGCTGATCCCAAATCTAGCCTACATCACTCAGTCTATAGAAACAAATTTAATATGTTAATTAAATTTATTAAGGTTTACAGACAGTGCTGCTTTGCCAGCATTGATGTGGGACAGTGCACATGGAATATGGCCAACCAGCAAAGGTCACGCAAGCCTTGAATCTTTATTGGAGCTACATCACAAAGGTGACTGACTATCCAGAAAACTGATCCCAGTCTCCGTTCTCTCAGGCAGCTGAAATGATACTGCATGGCTCCAGGGACCCAAACTAACTCCCATTATAACTACTTAGTTGGACAAAGAACCCAGAAAACGAGTCAAAATATTTCCAAAAATACAGAATCTAAGTTAAAGAGCCCAACTGCAAAGATAACATTAAATTTAGACTGTTGCAACTGGTAGCGACTTGATTAAAAGCTTAGTGTAGGAAATTTTTAAAAAATGATTCATTAACTCCATACGAAGGATAAAACCATATGTATCCTATTGATTTATTTTTTATTTGATTTTTGGGATAGGATAGTGGTAAATTTAAATTAAAATATAAAAAAAACAATTTCTCCAAACTCCCCCCCAACACATATTATACATATCATTCCATAAATATTTTCCTGTGGTTGTTTTGCAAAACCCAAAATTACTTCAAAATTCTGGAATTAAGAAGTCTATGAATTGGATATTTTTACTCTGCATAATATATTAAATGAAGAAATGAATGCACTTTGTTTTTATAACTATTTTATAAGTTTATATAAAATTCTAATTCTAATTCCTAGTTTAGACTTATATGTGTTTAACATAATTTCTTATCAGTTTCCCTTTCCTCCTGACAAAATAAGATTATTAAGTTCCTATTCTGTGAAAAAGGTTACTCCATGCTCTATGGGTAATTCAGTGATACACAGGAAATGATTCTTGCTTCCAAACACATCTTTTGGGAGAAGTGAAACATGAATACAAAATAGAAGAAGTGATGAGAGACTCTAGGGAGCAATTAGTGTTAAATGGCATCAACCATTTGGGCCAGAGTTTCATCCCATTCTATAACATACACAATGTCATTATTTGGGTTGAGCATCAGGGATTTCATTAAGTATTATAGGAAGCAAATAAAGACAGTGTAGAGACCAGCTAAATTCATTTTTCTGATAATTCAGACAAGAAGAAATATATGCCTGCCATAGGTTACAGTGCAAATGAAGAAAGGGAGCCACATTCTAGAAATATTTGTCTTGGTTAAAATGCTGTTTTAATGACTAAGTTATTATAGATGTATAAAGTAACTTTTTACATAAAAAGTTAGCTTGTACGTTTTTTTAAATTTAGAAAGTTTTGACATATAAAAAATAAAAGCAATTCCCAAGGCCCATTACAACAGGGCTTTGTATAATATGTATAATATGAGAAAGTAAGGTAGACATGTCATGAGTAATTCTCAAAGTGAACAGTGGGTGGGTATGGTGGGCAACACCATCATTCATCAGGAGATGAAGCCTTTTCAAATTACAGACCAGTTAATCAGCACATCTCACCCAGGCAGGGTCCACTGAGAACTGAATCAGAATAACACTGGTGAGTGGAGATATGTAAACAGGATAGAGTGTGGCAGATTTAAAAAGATCCACTTCTGAGTCCTTCATGTCACGGTGCTTCAGACTGTAGATGATGAATTATTTTTCCCTTATGTGAGGTTTCTATAAATTTAAATACAAAATAACCTAATTGTGACTCATAATCATTCATCATATATTTGGGACTCATGTAAAAATATTTTCAATTTATTTTTAAAAATGGGATGGGCATAAATAAGATAATTTAGAAATATTCAAATGCCTTTTCATTAGATTCTTTGGCTTGCCTTTGGGTATAGAAGAATAGTAATACAGAAGAACAGTATGAAATCAAACAAAATATTTAAAACAAAACAAAAAATCTGTAAATGAAAAAAAGCATGTCCAATAGCTTCTTTGTTTCACTTTGTTAAAAAAATCCCTTTTGATTACTTCAGAGAATCAAAAAGATATTATCAGAATTTAAATTTATTTGTGGATTTCCCAAACCCAAGCTCCTAACCTTTACTATTCAGTAAGATGCAAAGTTTTGGTAGTGTATCTAACACTAATAAGATTGTACTTGGAGGCAGCTAAGATATTGCTAATGCTTTAACTGACTCTTCAGCTATCACTAGTTTGGTCTATTGGCTTGCACAGAATATTAATTTGTGATATCCTTCATTTACTAAAACATTGACTTGAGTTGTTTTATGAATTATAGTGTCAAAAACTATAAAGTGTCCTAGATTTTATCATGCTTGCAAGCTAAAAACTTAGCACACCACAATTTCATAGATGATACCAGAAGAAATAAGACCTCTGGGTCAGAGCCAAAGGCATTTGTTTTTCTTTTATTAAATTCTGCATATAACATAGGATCATTATATATCATCAGATTATATGCTGTTTGGGCTTCCATTTCATCAAGGAACCCACAGAAGACAACCTTAGCACATAATCACTCCCTTGAGTGTGTCTGAATAATGCCGGTTAAATAACTAAACATTGAAATGTCATTAAACAAATAATCTCATTTCACAATAACAGTGATATTTATTTACAATGTGATTGCAATTACGTAATGTATTCTTGAAAATTATTGAGAGAGTAGATTTTAAATGTTCTCAGCACAGGCAGATGATAAATAATTGAGGTTATGTGTATGCTAATTAGCTCATTTGAGCCATTTTACTATGTATATAAAATTCAAAATATTTTGTATTTGACAAATATATACAATTTATATTTTATTAATTGAAAATAAATAAAACTGAATGATTAAAAACTTAAAAAAAAAAAAAAGATATTATCAGGTTCTTACATTAGTGGAAAATTACATATTCACAAAGCTAAAGGAGGAGAAAAGGAGAACTCACAATAACTGAAGAAAAAGTGCAGAGAGGGAGGGACCAGAGAGGAGGAGGGGCAAAGAGGGAGAAGAAGAAGGAAAGAAAAATTTTCTTTTGACCTTCCTTTTTTGCTTCTTTTCTGAAAGTTGCTTGTGAATAAACTAAGGTTGGACAAATATAAACAACGAGATGTCTTCAAGGCATGTGGATGATTTGCAGAATTATTCATTTTCATCTCTATGTTTTGCATTTCAAAGCTAAACATTTTGAGGATTGAGTTCCATATTCATCCCATAAAACCGAGGAATGCTCTTTTTAGTTCAGGAAGAGTAAAAGGACACACAGATAAGATAAACAAAGAATTTAATTAAGAGGAAAATGTCTACCTTAACATTTGCATCCGACTTTCCCATTTTGTAGAATTGAAACTATAATGTATTCCAAATAATAATATGGAATAAATAATATGGATAGTTTAGAAACTATCTAAAATCTGGTGTGAAATTGTGTGCAAAAAACTAAAATATTTTGTACTTTCAAGGATAATGTAGTCGTCCATTTGGGCTAAAGATGTATCAGCTAAGAGTCAGGTAATCCCAAAATTTGAATTAAACGTGCGCTTTTTTAAAGCTTATACTTAAGTCACCGATAATCTTTCCTTTAGGCTAATTTTTGTTTTATGGGTTGAGATGTTGATACTGACAATTTGCAACACATTATATATATATCATATATATAGACTTTATTCCCTGTGGCTGCTGATTTTCATAAAATGTGAAAAATGAGCACAGCAAACATAAATTTAACAAAAATAGGAATAGAAATAAAAATCCTGTAACCATCTTTTTCCTGTTGACTTAAGAAAAATGTAATAAAGAGTAGTAGATTTGAACCTCTTCTGTGTCTTGTTATTCCTGGGACAGATATTAATTTTCCCCTTGCAACCATTTAGATATCATGAAGTAAAGTTTGAAGGGTTTTTTGTTTTTGCATAGTTAAATTGTAGAAATATCTTTCCTTCAACTTTCTGTAAGCATTTTCTTTTTTAGATGAATTAGATCTCTATGCAAATGATAAAAATATGTACCTTCCAAAATATACTGGCATGTTTATGTCACATTCATGAAATGGATTTTTCCAGAAATCTGCTGGTAGTTTGATGTGATAGCATGGTGGTCAAGGTCATGAATTTAAGAATTCATACATTTAACTTCAGATTTTGATTCTGCTTTGACTCTGTGATCATTAAAATACACAAGAACATCATACATAATAAATTAAATACATTAGAAAGTCAATATAATTTATGATATATAAGCTCATAATATGTGCTAAAAAGAATGTAACACATAGTCCTGTAAATCACATTTGAAATATAAGATGGTATATAATATCTTGCAATTTTTAAAGATTAATTTTAGCTAAGTAGGAAGGAGATTCAAAACAGTGAGAATTAGTATGTATGTCATACTAATATGTACATATACTAGTCAGTGGTCATGACAACCTCTGGAAATGTTCTTTAATGCAAATGTTACTGTATTAATTATATGTCACTTCATAAAAACTACCATAAAACTTAGGAACCTAAAATAACAAAGATTTGTTATTTCAGTTTCAGAAGAGCAAGACACTTAAAAGTGACTCACTATCACAATTCTGTTTATGGTCAGGCTGCTGTCATCTCAAGACTCAGCAGGAGCAGAAGGATTTGCTTCTAACTTAACATGGTTGCTGACAAACCTCAGTTCCTCAAGGGTTACATACACTAGTGGCCTTTTAGTTGCTCCTGGCTCTTGGCTTTTCCCAACTAAAGCAAGAGAAAAAGAAATCCAGATGGAAATTATGGTATTTTTTTATAATCTAGGCTACAATGTTGCACACCATAACTTTGGATTCATTTTCATAATTGCAAGCAAGTCTCTAAGTACCACCCATATTCAGTAGGAGAATTGAGGTCATACTCTTAAAGACAGAAGTAATAAATTATTAATGGATGTATTTTTAAAACCTGTGAATTATCAAACAGGCCCCAAGGAAGAAAGAAGGTCATATGATGTTTTTCAAATATTACAGATTAACCAAATATTCTAAATGGGAAAATTGACTTTGTACACAATACATTGAGATCTAGGAACTAAAATTCAGAATTATACTGTTCATTGACCAGTAAAGATTTAGATGTGACAGTGAATTCTATATCTTCTGCAAGAACAAGTTATTTTGTTACACAATACTTAGGGCCTTGATGTGGATAAAGGAATAACCTTTTTTACTTAGATCTGTTAAGGTTGAAGTCACTACAAAAATATAAAAATAATTATGGGCATATTGAAATTCTGAGATGCTATTAGAACATACGGAAATAATGAAATTAATTAAATCCTTGGCATTGTTATTTTTATATGGATGCAAATTTTATAATGGGTATAACATTTTGTTTACAGTCTGTGCAGTTTAAGATATTTGAAATGTTCTAAAAGCATTCCTATTCTCTTGAAACCTTAGAAACAATACTGGAAGATTCAGATTTCTTAAGAATGTTTGTGTACATTCTCTCCCCAATGTAATAAGTTGATATGTTTTTCATGTTTTAAGTAGAACAGATAATGCAGGTAACATTAAATAATTAGAACACTCATTTTAAAATTTAATAAAATGATCACATTTTGCTGTAAGATTATTCAATGATTCAATTTTCTTCCCTTTTAAACTTGATGAGTTCAATCATTTGGTGTATTCAATATATATATCTAAATAACATGCTGCATTTCTAAAAGCTGAATAATATAAAATAATTATGCATTTATTATGATACATGAGACTACTGACCATTGGTACTAGAGGTAGACTTTCTGAGAAAAACAGTTCAATTAGAGTAAAGCAAGCTAACAAGAAAAAATAAATAATTTCAATTTGGTAATAAAAACAAATTCCCCAAAGGTAAGAAAATAGAAACTTGCCACCTTCCATTTATTAAGGACTGAAAATGCAGTATGGCTATTTGCTTTGTAAGCAGGAATCAGCAATAAGTTTTATGATTTTTATAAGGCAATCGAAATAGGTGAATTAATATGCTGAGCAAAATGCATGACCTTTAGTAATATTCAAAATATTCACAGTTTCATTCATAGTCAAAGAAAAAAATAGGTTGTAAATCATGATTATGTAAAGACTGTCATTTTCTTGGGGCTAATAAGGCAATTAAACACGGACTAGAGTGAAGATCTGGACATTGAACAGATACTATATGCTACAGAGGCTGAGCAATGGGAGAGGGACACTGAGCTGGGGAAAATAATTAACCTTGCAAAGTGAGTTTGTCCTGTTAATGTCACTCTTCACTTGTCTTAAGGATTCCTTCCTGAAGCACAGGGAGTAGGCACATATTAACTACATACGAAGGGAAATTCTGGAAAGGACGGGGAGACATAGGCAGATTTAACATTGCTGAGTGTGTGTTGTTCATTTAAACACTTTTTTGTTGCTTTTCTTAAAAATTAAATTCACTACCCCAGAGGGTCCATTTTGAGCAGAGGTTTAGGATTACAATAGTACTTCCGTCAGAAAACTAGGATGGAAAATTTTCATGCAATACTAGAACTAATTTGAGAGGGAATGAAGTCGAGTACAGTATGGTCCTGCAAAACCAAAGTGTTTGTATGAGAACATTTACCAGTCAAGAGGGAACAGGGACAGACTGTTGGATCCTATGCTTAGAATTTGTGATTCACTAGGACTAAGGTAAAACTGGGGAACCTGGATTTCTAGCAAGTTCCCAAATAGTACTGATGTTAATATTCCAAGATCATTTTGTGAGAATCACTGCACAGAGAAGTCTTGAACATATGCACTAAGAAACCTATATAAGAAAGTTTATGGCAGTGTTAGTCAGTCTTAAAGGGTATTGAAAACTTCCCATTTGTCAAAAGCAATAGAAATTATGAATAGCTCATTATACCTTCAGATAATCACAGAATAAATAATGATAACAAAGAATGAACTAAAGTTATACACATCAACATGCTCATTCTTATAAACAATGTTTGAGCAAAAGAAGAAGATCTGAGAAAAATATATAAAATATATATTTTTTTTCATTTTTACATGATTTACTGCAAACCGAATAAAGCTATTGTTTAAAACAGGTATAATAAAACCATACTAAAAGAAGGACATGAATAACTCACTAAATGTAGAGTATCCCTTCTCTGAAATGCTTGGAACCAGAAGAGTGTAGGATTCTGGATTTTTTTGAATTTTGGAATATGTGCATAGATGTAATGAAATATCTCTGAGACTGGACCAGTGTCTAAACACAAAATTAATTTATTATTTATATGCCTCCTACACATAACTTGAATGCAATTTTATGCAATGGTTTTAGTATAACAGTACTACTGATGCAGATATATGGTGCATGACTTTTCTGTCCAAGGTATATTTCATAATGCAAAAAATTCCTCCAAGAAACAGTTAATAGGAGATAAACCTTAAGTTAAAGCATCAATAACTACAATATGTGTAGAAAGTACCATAGCAAAAATTTAAAAGAATGCAAGTCCAAGCTAAAAGAGATAAAAAAGAATAAATGCAAAGACAAAATTGTCCTTTTTAAAAATATAATTCTACCCAAATTATCTGTAAAATCATTGCCATAACAATGTAAATTTCAGCAAGATTTGCTTATGGAACAAAAATTTTGCAGAAAAGCATCAAAATAAGTTAATTTTATTTAAAAATAAGAAATATTCATTCTGTCAGATTTTAAGAAATGCTACTAAACTACTACTTTAGTGCTTTGCTGTAGCTCCAAACAAAGAAATGAAACAGAATAGAGTGTTCAGAAAGACACTCTTGTGAATATCATATAGGTTAACCAAAATTTCAGTGGGGAAAAGATTCATTCAACAGTCCACCTTGGGAAAATAAATCCATGACCTGGAGAAAAGTAAAGAACAGCTCACTTGCAATACCTGTCAAGCATCCCAAATCTGTGTCTGAAATCTGAAATAATCCAAAACCAGAAACTCTTTGACTGATAGTATGACCCTGCAAGGGGAAATCTTCACACTTGACCACCTGTGATAACAATGACCTTCAAACTAGGTGTATGAGGTTAATATGACAAACAAATGAGTTTCATGTTTAGATGTGAGTCAAAGCCCCAAGATCTCTCTTTCTCATTATGTACATGTAAATATTCCAAATCTGGAAAAAAAAAAGTGAAATCCAGAATACTTACAGTCCTAAGCATCTCAGTTAAGGTATTCTCAAATTGTGTATACAGAATTAACTTAGATGTATGCTACATAAAATACGTAAAAAAGCAAAAGCAAAAAAAAAACCCAAAATGTTGTTTTATTTGCTTCATAGTTTTTTTTAAAACAAAACCAAAAGCCAAATAAATAAATAAGTAAATAAATAAATAAATAAATATCTGTGGGAGCAATACCTATAATTGGCTAGATTTAAATTTGGGATTTTTGTTTAGCATGAAGCATGTACAGACAGCTAACCGTTGATGAATTGTGAGAACATACTTGAAATAGTTTAAATAGAAGATTAAATAATTGATAGAAAAATGTTCCCTAAGTCAATGAGATGAAAGACAAAATCCAATAGAAAATATCCTCATAATCTAGAATGTATAAATGGATGATGATTTCATGTGTAATTGTAAAAATTGAAGCTCAAATGATAATCATTTTGAACTTGTATGATTAACAAAACCTATGAAGTTGTACTCTATGGATTCTTTGGTAAAGATGCAGAGAAATGAGAACAGGTAAATAGTACTACAAGTAGTGAAATCAGTAAAACCATTCTGGATATATATCTGGAGGTATGTAGTGAAATTAAATATATCGTGATCTGCCACCTGAATCTACACACTGCAGAAAAACTTGCACAGTTCCATGAAGATAATGTGCAGAAGGAACTTAGCAGCAACATTTTGGCTTCCTTTTAGGCGAAGACAGCATAGAAGTATTCTGTAGGAATTGAACTGCAATGAAATATCATGAAAAATCCTGAAATAGCAGCAAAAAGCTCATACATGACAAATATAAAGGTGTTAACAAGGAGTTTGAGAGTCATAATCTGATGCCATTTATCAAACAGGCTTCAGCACAGAAACAAATACATTACCTTAACAAGACAGAGGGCGCACGCAGGCACACACACACACACACACACACACACACACACAATACAATGAGAGTTGGTAGAGATAATGAATGAGGAATGGGGATACATAGTAAAAAAACAAAAAAACAAAATTAAACAGAAGATATTGCAAAGCTGCAGTGAGAGATATTATAGACTTTCTTAAAAGCACCTGATGTCTTCTTAGAAAGAAAAGAAATGGTAAGGAGGGAAAAAGAAAGGAAAGGAAGAATTAAGAGAAACAATGAAAAAAAAAAAAAAAACCTCCCTTCTTTAAAGCAGATTTCCCACAAAATTGTTTGTGTTTACTTGAGTAGCTATCACCAAAAAAAAAGAAAGAAAAAATCTGCATTTGCCATAAAAAATAAATAAATAGATAGATATTAAAAAATACATACATCTTGGGACTAGGAAACTAATTTGCAAACTAAGAAATTCCTGCTGGTAATTACAGGATAAATTATCCTAAGAAATTACAGGATAAATATTAGATTATTTTTAAATGTATCACAAGTTTAATCATTTGAATTTTCTTGTTTTGCTTTTTAGAAAAATAACATGGATCATATAGTTGTTGATAAAATTACTGTACTCTTGGATTGCCCAGTGTCACCTTCCTCTTGTTCTGTGTGCTACCATGGCACAGTTAACCCAAAGGTAAGGAATGCTTCCATGAAATATGCATGGTCTAATGAGTAATACCTCAGAATTTTGTTTATCCACATGTAGTGCATGTGGGAGGCAAAGGAATTTCTCTTGCTTTTAAATACAGGAATGAATATTAGTAGAAGAAAATGGATTTAAAAGGAAATATGAAACTCCTGAGGAATTGTAAAAGCTAGATGTTTTAGTAAAATATGTCAGTGTGATTTACCTTAGTAAGATTCTTTTATATGATATCTACTCATGTATATGTTCATGTTTTGTTGTATTAGCAACTCTATTTGAAATATTTGTTGCTCTAAGACATGAAAATCTGACTTTTCTAAAAATTCCAACAAATATACCTTTTGTTTCAAATAGTATGTTTGACTAACTATATCCTTGTTATACTCCCCAAAAAGATTCTCAAGTACCATCAAGAGAGAGAGTGTCAGCCCCACCTTAATCCCTTCCCTCCCTATAGCTCCGCCCTAATCCCTTCCCCTCCCTATAAATGTTGGCAACAAAGAACTGGTGGGCTATTCCCCAGCACATTGCTTTTAGGGTGTAAGGGTGGTCGTTGCTGGCCAGCTAAAATAAAGGTTTCTTTAGGTTTTATGTGAACGGCTTGGATGATCTTATTTTCATCGGGTGTAACATTTTCAAAAATGGTACCTAATATTCTTGGGCTTATATTCCTTGTAGGAGTTCTATTGCACACCTGCTAGACAGATTTTGGGAAGTTATCACTTTAGCCCTGGTTCTGTTCTGCTTCTAGGTTCCAGTTCACTTTGCATTTCTATAGTCAGGTTAGCTGTACTTCAGGCCTATGTGAGCTTTCTCTGTGAATTCTGTATCCTTAATAGCTGCTGCTGGAGTTCCTTGATGGATATGCTTGCCAGATAACCCTCTAATAAGTCTTCACTTCTGCCTAGATAAAAATGTCTTAAATTATGAAACACTTTTAGAAAATTTGATTAATGATAATGAATTATATGATCCTCCTCTTTTCTACCTCTATTCAACTGATCTCCAAAATTGTCTACTTTTAAAAATATTATTTTAATTGATACATTAAAACATAAACTTTGTGTATATCAATGGGGTACCATGTGACAGGGATGGGATAGGAGAGAGAGTAAGTTGGGTTCACTGTGACTCATTTATAATTTCTGTATAAATCAGACTTTCCAGGAGTATAGTTGAAGCTCTACTGCCAAAGCAGGCACTTCTAAGGATACACCTGCCTCAACATCACACTAATGAGCCCTTTAAATGTTTCCCCCCTTTAAAATTTTGAGTAACTTTCTGTTTCATGGGCCAATTGAAATGTAAGTCAAGTTGTGCTCTCAGAGCTCCTAGTTATATATAAGAAAAGAGTACATTTTCTCTTGGCACCAGGAATATAGATTAAAGTGCTTTGAGGTATGGAATTACCTCAAATTAATTACCAAGAATTAAGTAAAAAGATTCTTCAAAGAGCAGATACATCTTTAAGCGAATACTAACAAAAAGCTGAACTAGGAATTTTATTCTCTTACAGCCTTTGTCCTATTTGAAAATCAATCAGTCAGTAAATTGATCAATCAATCAATAAATAGAAGCATACCCAGGGCTCATGGAGTTACAGGAGCCATTAGAATCAAGCCTGGACCCATCAGGACTGTGTGGGAAAACCTAGCCTGGAGGACTTACGTCCCTGAGGATATTCATTCCTCCAGTGATCGCCTTCCTATTTAGGACAGGGTTCAAGAGGTGGCTTTCCCATTGAAAATGTCCTTCCTATCCACAAAGGAAACAAATCCCTTTTGTGGCTTGAGATTCATTCAGTTTTTCTTCTTTCTTACCCTGGAAACTTCCTCCTTGTATGGCCATAACCAGTGTCTCAGCCTTATTTCTGTCTCTGTGCTCCCTTTCCTTAACTTTTCTCCTGATCTCTGTTTTAAAAGATGGAAGTTATAAACTGGAGGATAGCATCTTAAGGATTGATCAGGGCCATATGCCAATTTTTGTAATTTCCTCTGAATGTCTGGGGCTGATGAATGGTAAATTTATCTTTTAAAAGTATATAGCACTCTGTGGATTCATGATCCACAGTCATGTGTTCTCATTGCCTTCCTGAGTTTTTCCAGAAAGATAGTGGGACTTTCCTGAAGGCCTAGTTGGATCTCAGATATCTTGGAATAATTTATAAGTTTTGATTGGATCTTCTGAGGCCCTCAAGGATTAACACCTGGAAATGTCCATTTCCAGTCATCCTGTTCACCATTTGGATCCTATTCAGAATTGGTTCTAGGAACTGTATGTGCTCCAAATGGATAATTACATTTGCTTCTAGTTTGTGCTGCTGGGGCATGGGTGAGATGCAGGTCATCCCCCAAATGCTCTGCTGCTTTTAGGGCAGTCTCCTCATTGGAAATGAAAGTTCAGTTAAGAAAGCATAGTGTCTTTCTAGGTGAGATCAAACACCTGACATAAGTTCTGAAATATCTCAATATATTTATCTGGATCTTTTGAAAACCTCCTTAAATCTATCTTTATCTTTCTTAAGTTTTGTAGGGAGAAAGGGTTATATATTTTAATTGGTCTAAATTCTCCCCCAGGGAAATATCCTGGAGAGATAATATATTTGACCTGTTATTTCAGGTACATGGGGAAAAGTCAGGTACAGAAGACAGAGGGACTGCTGGTGATGTTCAGTGGGAGGTGGGAATTTCTGGGGTCCTTCTGGCTCCTTCCCCTCAGTAAGTGATTTCTTAAAGTCTCCTGTCATGGTAGTGATTACAACTGAGTCTAATCTGAACTATTGGCATAGTTTGGAGTTTTCTCTTAAAGCAAAGAAAGCCTGAATGTAGGCTAGTTGTTAGACACTTAACACCCTTTTATCAGAGGAGTTTATGGAAGAGATGAATTGAAAAAGAGTGGATATAAACCTCCCTCGTTGCAGCCAAAGGAAGTAGTGGAGAACACAGGAGCACAGAAACAACAACAGGCTGGTAAGGCTTAATATGAGAGAAAAGGAACCCAGGCATCGCCTTACAAAATACTCCATGTACATGTCCCTCTCTCCATGGCTAGAGCCTGATGGGTGAAGGGAGGGCAGTGCTCAGGAGGAGGGACCACAGGGGAGGGAAGTTCAGCTCATACAGAGGTGTGTGTTCCCAGGGCATCAATTCAGCACCCCTTGAGGGACCAGTCACCATGGGTACCCTACTGGGTTGTCAGGAGAGAAAGTTGGGGAATAAATCTTTGAGATTCATCGGGTAGTGGCCCCCGCCAGAATCTTGCAGTTGTTTCACCCTTGGGTTCGTCTCTATGTGCAAACTGGGATCAGGGTTGCATCTATTGAAGCCATGCATGTTCTGAGCCTAGATAGTATCATGAGAAACAGCTTTTGGCAGAACCCAACATGCCTGACCCACGGGACAGGTGATTAGGAGCCACCGAAACTGTGAACCCTCACACCTGAGTCTTGTAGAATGGCAGCTTGCACTGTGTGTAACTAGCTGATGGCTGCCCATTGTTGTCCTCCAGGTAGAAACAGCAAGGTACGCCCCAGACAGAGGTGCAGAGGAGCTTATCTCATGAAGCTCCCAGGTGAGCCCCCAGCTGGTACTGGTCTTGGAAATCAGGATGGTTCCCACACTGGTTCCCATAGTGTGGAAGATTAAACACACAAGAAATGCCAAGGCAAGTATAGAAAGCAAGTTTTAAGGGACAGAACAGAAATAGACTCTCAAGAGAGAAGGGAACCTGCAGCTGGTATCCGTGGTAAGGGATGTGTCTTGCCCCTTTATAGATCTCAGGTTTCCTTTCCTTCCTCTCTCCTTTTATCTTGCCTAAGTGATTCAAAGGCATGAAAAGGGTCACCCAGGGAGTACCTCTCCCTATTCTCCATATCTGCCCAAAGGCAGGAAAAGAGCCCCCGAAGGGGTGCTCATTAGCTGCTCCTTGGGTTGGGAGAAGTGATTCCCTAGAGATGTTGGTAACCCATTGAGGGGGGGAATGTGCTCTGGAGGTGTTTGCATTCCATTTCCTTTTCTTTGATAATTAGTCCCCATCCTTCAGACCCAACCATCCACTATCTACACTGAATACCTGTCCTTTGCCACTGTCTCACTTATATTCAGTGAATCCATAACTTTGTGGAAACTTCAGCAAAATGTATATATGGATACAATATGCATTTTCTATCTAAGTTCTTTTTAAAAATACAACGGTCTAAAACACTGGATTCCAAAAATATGCATTGCGGTAGATTTTCCTAAATATTTTATCCAAATACAGAAAAAGGGAAAATAAAGTAGATTTCCATCATTGTGTCTTAAGGAATGGCCAGAATTTTATCTTTACAACTTACAAATATCTTTAATCATAAAATTTATTTTAAGTCTCTATTATATTTATGATACATTATTTCTTAAAATGTTACTAATATAAGTTTTATTACCCAGCCAATTCAGTCAATATATAACTGTAGGTTTAGCATCCAAGAATTGAACAATTCTAGATGAAAAAATTCACACGGTTGTGTCTATACTGAATATGTCTGAGCTTTATTATTAATACCTAAACCATACAGTGAAACAATTTCTAAAATAGCACTTGCATTGTATTAGGTATTATAAGTAACCCAAAGAAGATGTAAAGCATATGGGAGGATATGTATAGTTTACATGTATATACCATGCCATTTTATGCAAGAGATTTGAGAATGAATGGATTTTCATATCTGTAGCAAGGAAGTCCTGGAATAAATCACCCCACACCATTGAAGCACAACTGTGGGTCCCATCTGTCTCAGCAGAACACTGTATCTCATCTCTAAGTTATTAAATACATGAATATCAGTTGTTCCTCTAATATGTAAGAGCAACAATGATGCTTTCTGGGCTAGTGGGAATGATCCCTTTCAGAACTTCTTGCATGTTTATGGTGAAACACGTGCTAATATTATCAGTGACACCCCCCAAAGACACTATCCTCTACAGTGTCCTCCAAAATAGTTTTTGCAATAAACATAAACAGTATAATGACAGCGAATATCAGTGCAGATAATAGAGCCAAGTTGCATATGGTATAATTTGACTTTGTGTGACCTTAAAGTCAAAATCCTCTGACCTTCAGTTTTCTGACCTACAAATATTCTTCTTTCCTTTTCTGGGTAATTGCATGAATTCAAGTATGTAAGAATCTTATATCTATTGTTATCTTAACAACTGGAAATTCAAATGTTAGTTATCATTATCCTCATTATGGAAATCAACATTTGAAGAAATTAAATAGCTATTATGGTTTGGACCTGAAATGTTTGCCAGAGACTCAAGTATTGACAACTTTGTTGACTCTAGGGAAAGGAAGTGGTAGAAACTTTTAGTTGGTGAGACTTTGAGGAGAGGCCTTTGATGGCATTTTCTATCCTCTGCCATGGTGTTTGCCCTTTAATCTCTCTCTCTCTCTCTCTCTCTCTCTCTCTCTCTCTCTCTCTCTCTTTCTCTCTCCCTCTCCCCTTTCCAGTGGTTATGAGGTGAGGAGCTCTGTTCTATCACGTGCTCCTGCTATGATATTTTTACATCCTAAAGGCCCGAATTGATCGGGCCAAGTGAACACATACTGAAACTTCTGAAACGTTGAGCCAAAATAAATTTTTCCTCCTTTAAGTTATTTGTCTCAGGTATTTTATTACAGCAATGAAAAGCTAACACAATAACATGTAAAAAAGCTATAAATTATTATCATGTTTAGTAAATACGCATAAAGTGAAAACAGTGCCATGTGATGCTGAAGAGAAAAAAATACACAAAAGTAAACTTTATTTTTAATAAAGTCTTTAATGTCCAAGAACTGAAAAGAATTCTAAAATATTCAATCAAAACCTTAACTTTCAGCTCCATGATACAGCTCTTGCTTAGCATGTGTGAAGACAACACAATAAAAAAGAAAAAGAAAAATCCAATCTGCTTCAAAACTCTATTAAAAGGACAATGTTTCTATGACAATCCATTTCAGAAAGAAAAAAAAAGTCAGAAAGCAAGCTCCGAATAATTTCTTTTTTAAATATTAATCTTTATTAACTTAATTTTTAAGGAGCAAAAAATATGCCTGGGTCAGAGATGGATTGCTTATTAAATTCCTCACAATACATAGTAATGTGTCAACCCCTCATTAGATCTTACCCTTGGGGGAAGGAAAGAACAACTATAGCACGTGAGCAGCTGTGTGACCAGTCAGGTTTCAGAAACATAGGGTACGACAATGGAATGGTTTGAGAAGGATTTGATCTTAGGTAGAAGTTGAGCACTCAGTTCATTCCATGGGTGTACAATTTCAGACTTGGGGGAAAAAGTAAGGGTGAATTAAGAAACTGGGTCTAACATTGAATTCTTAAGTATCTCTAGGTAATGCCAGGAGAATTTTAATTTTAATTGAAGAGTATCTAAAATAGTCATTAGACAGCAAGTGACGTCGAATACTGTAAAGGCAGGGATTGTTACTATTTTATTTTGTTTAGTATTTTATTCGCAGCTGTATCTCCTTTCCCTAGAGTAGTGTTTGATTTCAAATAAGCACTTAACAGATACGTGCTTAATGTGGAATGAATGAATAAACGGATGGGTGGAAGAATTCCTCAGCTAAAGAATAAAGCATGTCTTGACACAAAGTTCCAGTTTCTAATGATAAATCTTGTAGTCAAAATACTCTCACTGTGCACAGTAATGCATAATAACATAGGTCAAAGGCCACAAATATGCTTTTGGAATATTGACTAATTATCATTTTGTATCTGCAACAGAGTGCAAAACTTAAAGTATTCTAAAATGCCTTATATTTATAAATACAAGTCATTTAACTTTGTATAGCATAAATCACTGCCATGTACATTATTTTACTTTTATAATTTTAATATGAACATCACAAAGATAAAGAAATCAGAAATTATAATACAATTCACATTTGTATTATTTAATTGTCTCTATGACAATGTTAATCATTTTATCAACTCACCTAAATTTTTAGGTGAAATAAGAACTCAGATTTGTAGAAGCAATGTCTTGACTTAAAGAATCACTAGTTATTACAGGAACTACCTAGAAAGATTTTTCTCTTATGAAAGAAAATTACTTTTAGGAAGTCTGTCATTTTGACACAGTGATATTTTTCAAAGTAATTCATTCATTTTCTAACATATCTATTAGTCTATCATCAATATTTATACTTACATAAAGAATAAAAAGAATACATGCAAACCAGTTTTCTGTTATTATTACTTACCTATCTAACTTCAAGTAACAACAAGGTCGGGGTATGACTTCAGCAAAACAAATCACTTGAGCAGTTTTGTTCAGTTCCAGGATAATGATCAACTCAGTTAATTTACTGCAAAAAGTCCATTAGGCTGGTTGATGTTCTAAAACAAAATTAAGTGGCAGGCAGACTAACTAAAGTTTTCTAGTTTTAATGCTTTTATTTTATTTATTATAAAAGTGACTCTAGCTACCCGTTAAATCAAGTACAAATTCCATTTACATCTGTAAAAGAAAACAACATAAAGTCTTTACCTCTTTTGTTGGTTTCAATTTTTTTCTCCTTCAGAAGATTCTGTTGTAATGGGTTGTATACTATCTAATATAGAAGCAAGTTTACAATTTTAGAAGAATTAATATTTTAGTTATTGGTCCCACATTTTTTAGATTTCTTTTTTTCTTTTTAAATTTGTTCTATTTAGTTATACATGACAGCAGAATGCGTTTTGATTCATTGTACACAAATGGAACAGAATTTTTATTTCTCTGGTTGTACAAGATGTAGAGTCACACAATTCGTGCAATCATACATGTACATAAGGTAATGATGTCCATCTCATTCCACCATCTTTCCCATCCCCTACCCTCTCTCCTCCTCTTATTCTCCTCTACCCAATCCAAAGTTAGCCCAACACTTTTATAGGTGTGTCACTGGTTAAGTAAGTAAACTGAGTGACAGGGCAAGTGTAGATGAAAACAGATAATATTGTGATGCCTCCTGCTCCACTCTTCGTGCTAAGGATTGCTTTGGCTATTATGGGTCTCTTCTTTTTCCAAATGAATTTCATTATTGCTTTTTTTAGTTCCATGAAGAATGTTATTAGGATTTTAATAGGAATTGCATTAAAGTAATACTTTTGGTATCATGCCCATTTTAACAATATTAATTCTGCCCAGCCAAGAGCATGGGAAACCTTTCCATCTTCTAAGGTCTTCTTCAATTTCTTTCTTTGGTGTTCTGTAATTTTCATTGTAGAGGTCGTTCACCTCTTTTGTTAGATTGACTCCCAAGTGTTTATTTTTTGAGGCTATTGTGAATCGGGTTGTTTTCCTAATTTCTCTAGTAATGGATTCCTCACAGAAGTATAGAAATGCATTTCATTTATAGGTTACACAGCAATAGTAACAAAAATGACATGGTATTGTTACCAAAATAGACATGTAGACCAATATTACAGAATAAAAGACACAGAGACAAACCCACATAAATATGGTTATGTCATACCATATAACCCACATGAATCTGGTTATCTTAGAGACACCAAAAGCATACATTGGAGAACAGATAGCCTATTCAACAAATAGCTCTGGGAAAACTGGAAATCCATATGTAGCACAATAAAATTAAACTCTCTCACCCTGCACAAAATAAACTCAAAATGGATCAAAGACTTAGGCACTAGAACAGAGACCTTATATCTAATAGAAGAAATAGAAGATCAAGCCAAATCTTGATCATGTCAGCTTTGGACCTGACTTCTTTAATAAGACTCTTAAAGTGCAAGAATTAAAATCATGAATAAATAAATGGGATGGATTCAAATGAAAAAGCTAAAAGTAAACAATCAATAACATGAAGAGAGATCCTACAGAATAGGTGAAAATCATTATCACATGCACCTCATATAGAGCACTAATCTCCAGGATATATAAAGAACTCAAAAAACTTAATACCAAAAAACCAAAACAAAACAAAAACACTCAATAAATGGGCTAAGGAACTGAGCTGACACTTCACAGAAGAAGAAACACAATCAATCAACACATGTATGAAAAAAATGTTCATCATCTCTAGCAATTAGAAAAATGCAAATCAAAACTACTCTATGATTTCATTTCACTTCAGTCAGAGTGGCAATTATCAAAAATACAATCAATAATTAATGTTGGAAAGAATGTAGGGAAAAAGGTACACTTATACATTGCTGGTGGGACTGCAAATTCGTGCAACCACTATGGAAAGCAATATAGAGATTCCTCAGATAACAGGGAATGGAACCACCATTTGACCCAGCTAGCCCACTCCTTTGTTTATTCCCAAAGGACTTAAAATCAGCATAATACAGTGATGCAGCTGCATCAATGTTTATAGCAGCTCAATTCACAATAGCTAAACTATGGAACCAACCTAGATGTCCTTCAACAGATGAATGGTTTATGAAAGTGTGGTATGTATACACAATGGAATTTTACTCAGCCTTAAAGAAGAATGAAATTATGGCATTTGCAGGTAAGTGAATGGAGCTAGAAAATATCATGCTAAGTGAAATAAGCCAAACCCAAAAAATCAAAGGCTGAATATTTTCTCTGATAAGTGGATGCTGATCCATAATGGGGGGGTGCGTTAGGGAAGAATGAAGGAACTTTGGATTGTGCAGAGGGGAGTGAGGGGAGGGTTGGGTGTGTGGGGGTGGGAAGGGTGGTAGAATGAAACAGACATTATTACCCTGTGTCCTTATGTGTGTCACCATACTGGTGTGACTCTGCACTGTGTACAGCCAGAAGAATGAGAATTTGTGCTCCATTTGTGTTCAATATGTCAAAATGCATTCTACTGTCATGTGTAACTAATTAGAACAAAATTTTTAAAAAGATTGCAGGGAAAACTGCCTGGCACCAGCCATAAAAACAAACACATAGATCAATGGCACAGCATAGAAAGCACAGAGACAAACCCACACAGATACAATCACTGATCTTTGACAAAGGTACCAAAAATATATATTGGAGAAAAGACAGTCTTTTTAACAAATGGTGCTGGGAAAACTGGTTATTGATAGATAGAATGAGACCAGAACTCTATCTCTCACTCTGTACAAAAATAAATTCAAAATAGGTCAAAGATCTAGGAATGCAACTCCTAGAAGTAAAGTAGACTCAACACTCCCGCAGATAGGCACAGGCAAGGATTTCTCAATGAGATCTGTAAAGATCAGGAAACAATACCAAGATTTAATAAATAGAATGGCATCAAATTAAAAAAGCTTCTGTACAGCAAAGGAAACAATTAAGAATGTGAAGAGACAAAATGCAGAATAGTAGAAAAATTTGCTAGCTGTGTTCTGACAGGGGATTAATATCTAGAGTATACAACAATTTCAAAAATTTAACATAAAAAAGTTCAATTAATAAATGGGTAAATGAATTAAACAGCCATTTCTTAAAAGAAGAAATACAAATGGTCAGCAAATATGTTAAAAAATTGTTCAACATTATTAGCAAATAGGAAAATGCAAATCAAAACTAAACTGAGATTTCATCTCATTTCAGTCAGAATGGCAGCCATCAAGAAACAAACAATAATAAATGCTGGAGAGGATGTGGAGAAAAAGGAACACTTTTACACCGCTAGGGGGATTATAAATTAGTACAACCACTGTGGAAATTACTATGGAATTTCCTTAAAAGACTAGGCATAGATCCACCATAGACCCAGCTGTATCATTCCTCGGTATTTATCCTAAAGAATTATAGTCATCATACAAAAATGATATGTGCTTACCCATGTTTATAGCAGCACAATTCTCAGTAGCCAAACTATGGAACCAGTCTAGGTGTCCATCAAAGGATGAAAGAATAAGGAAAATGTTGTATATATACACAATGGACTTTTATTCAGCTATAAAAAATAAAATTATGTCACTTGCAGGAAAATGATTGGAACTTGAAAACATTGTTAAGAGAAATAAGCCAAACTTGGTAGGTTAAGGGTCATATGTTTTAACTAATATATGGAATCTAGAAAGGAAAATGGAATCAAAAGTTTGGGGATTCTTGGGAATCTCAAAGGGACATTAGTAGAAATAGAGGAAAGAAACCAGGGGAGGAAAGAGGAGAGGGAAAGTTGAAATAGTGGGGAACATTGGTGAGATTATATTGTTATATTGTGTGCATGTGCAAAATGCAATAACAAATCTCACCATTATGTATAACTATAATGCACCAAAAAATGGGGTCAATGAAAGATCATAGGAAGTTTATAGTTCATAGATTTGATTTTTCCTCTGCCATGTAGAAACACATTACTATTCATTTGTTTCTTAGTTTATTTTAGCCTCAAATTGAGATGTCACTTTTTTTTCTGGGTACTGTAAACACTAAGTAATGCCAATAGAAGCTTCTGCTATGATTACTCTAATGGTGACATCCTTTATGCCATAAAAATTAATGATTTATTATATTCACATCATGCTCTTTCCAAAACATCTTTCTCATTGATTTATTTTTGATGTTGGTCTATAGTTCCATCAGTTATCTGGGTTCAAACTCTCAGATTTACCTTTAAAGCCTCTTATCATCCTGAATGAAGACAAATCACTTAACTCTACATCCCTGCTAACTCCCTTATTTTTCTCATTTCTTCATGCATTGTGACTACTTGTGTTCAGTCACAGTATTGTTGTCACTATCCATTTATCTATAACTTGCCTCCTGACATTTTTCTAATGTTATTAAAATCCTCTCCCTATGGTGGTTTGTTTTAGTTGTTGTGAAACATGTATTCCTAATCCCCTGATTCTTCCTGTCCTAGACTTTCACTATCTGACACTACCCAGTAAATTAGCTACAAAACATTGCTTCAGCATTTCCAATCTCATAGGAGGTAGTTCCAAGCTACCTTCTCAATATGCCTCCAGTAGTCATAGTAAGCATTGTATGTACCCAAATCAATTTTACCATTAAATCTAAATTTATTTAATTAAATACTTAGAATAATAATAATTTTAATCTGAATCCCTTAAACTAATCATATTTTTATTATCTTTAACTTCCAAAAGATTCTCTGCATGATGGATTATTCTACTTTGTTTTACAGAGAATTGCATAGCTTCCTAATTTGTTAGATTTTAAGCTACTTGAAGCCAAAGTGTATATGAACATCACCTGTCTCCCTTAACAAACATTTTTTATGTGAATCAGACATTCTAAATTTTCATTTCATCTAATGGAGCACTTTTTACTTATTTTCCTAGTTAGTTGTATTTACCTGGTTACCTTCTCTTTACATATTAAAGAGTAGTCATAAAATAATGTTATAAAAATAAACTAATGCTTATGATGATGTATCTTCTGTCCATTTCATACACAATTATTTGTCAGGGACCTCTTTGGAGATTAGGGGCAGAGTCTTCTAAAGCACTCTTTCCTAGGGACTTAACCTAGTGGAAAAAGACAAACAAAGTAAGAATACAAGGCTAATGTACAATATTTCCACATCATAATGTGTGGGACCATAAGTAGTCCCACAGGAGGAAAAAGTAAATGTTTTCTGCATTGTGAAGAAAGTTTCATCAAGAAGGTAGTATTTGAGATTAGCATGAGGGGACAGACATACTTGTCACATGGACTAGAGTTATTTGGCAAAGGCCCTGAGATAGTCTTCTTGCAATTTTAAATAGCTCACACAGTTGTGAGGTCAAACTCAGTAGGTCAAAGGTCATATGTTTTTGCTAATATATGGAATCTAGGAAGGAAAATGGAAAAGAAAGATTGCCACAATTTTAGGGTAGCAAGCAGTCAGATTTGAAGAAGCTTTCCAGGATCCCAAGGATATTAACATTCAGGAAAGGTCATGGTTAACTTATAAAAAGGTGGTTATACTGGCTAATATGTATAATCTGCAGTTCAAGAAACAGCTTCAAGCTTGTGTATATTTTATCATTTTATACCTTTTAAAGTGTCTTTTTGCATATTTCCTCATCTATATACTCATATAATGTGAGGACTAAAATCTAATCTTTCTGATGCTCCATTCTCTTCTACTGAGTGAGGAAAAGATGAGGTAGTAAAGAAAGTTTCAAAAATACATTATATTTTTAATATTCAGAAAAAATACAGTGCCTTAGGTAATGAACTTATTTCAATGACATTGCCCTTCCACTGGCCTTTTTAGTATTTAATGTTCATGTTTTCCTTGCATTAACGTGAGTGCATTGGAGACAGGAGAATGAAATGAGTGGTAGGCTCCTTTGATTTGATCATTTTCTCAGTTTGATTCTGTTCCTCATGCTCTGCTCTGCTATATTTATGGGCTGGCCTGTATCTTGTCCCTACTTGATCCATATCTCAAACCTGGGTTAAAAAAAGTCGGAAATGATTTTTCACAGTTCATGGGTCAGACAAATATGTGGAAGATAAGTTTTCACAATGAGTCAAGCAACACACTTCTTAGGAAGTTGTCAGATATTCTCTGGGGAAAAATACAGTGCAGAATTATGAAAACTGAAAAATTATGATACTCTGTGAAAATTTGTAGATTATTTTTTTCTCTAGTAGTGATATTGAAAATGAAATATGAAATAAGTTTTAAAAATTGAGGCACTTGAAATTACGAAGAGGGAAATGAGAGGGGGAGGGGACAGTGGTATAAAAAATGGTGGAATGAGACAGACATCATTACCCTATGTACATGTATGATTGTATGAATGATATGAATCTACATCGTGCACAACCATAGAAATGAAAAGTTGTACCCCATTTGTGTACAGTGAATCAAAATTAAGTCTGCAAAACTTAAAAAAAAAATTTGAAGGCCAATATATAAGAGTATACTAATTTATCCTTCATCTTTCTGCAAATGACAGATTATGGATCTTTTAAATTTGGGGACAAATGATGCTTTGTCATTAAAATTTTGACATAAATTTGGACTTTGCTCATATGTTTGTATAGATACTAAGGTGAGATAGTTAAAATGTGAGAAATACACTATTTACAGAAAAAATCATTGCTTGTTGGTCATTTACATAGTAGACAAGAAGCTGAAGAATATTTCCTCTCCATCCACATAAAATATTAAATACTTAGTACACATTGGAAATTGTGGATTTGGGAGGCAAGTGAATATTAACTGCTTCAAAAGTGTTTATAGAAGAAGAAAATATTCTAGTGTCATAAATCCATGGAGCATAACTGTTAAGAATTTTCTAGGAAGCACGTGCAAGCAGTTTTGAGTTTTTATTCTAAAATACATAAATTATCGCTCTAATCTATCACTTTACCATGTGTATGCTCACCTGAGCCCAGTTACTATTTGAGTTCTAGACACTCTTTAAACGTGTCTGACCTGTCTGTCACATCACTTTAGTGGCTTAATTGGTGAGGTCATGCCTGAATACTTTTTTGTCCGGATCATGAGCCCACATTTCCTAATACTTTAATTTGACTTCTCATGTTAATTCATCATTTGAGATACAAAGCACAGCGGGGTTACTCTCTCTAGGTAAGCTTTTACAGAAATAATTGTGAGCTGACTAGTCATGACCTTGGCTTTATCTATGCTCAATTTTTGATCTAAAACTTCAGTGAACATCAATTTTGAAACCATTTCCAAGTACACTGAGAAATAGTGTTTGAAGCTTGGGACCATAAATTCTCCGTTAGATATTTCCCTGTTCAGGGTAGATTGAGTAGGATTAAAGGGAGCAGTCATGCACTCAGGGTTAAATAAAAAAGGTATTACACTTGAATGGTAATTTAGGTAGGACGGATGTTTTTCACATTACAGACACAGGGGTAAAGCATGGCAGGAAACTATTCAGTAGGGAAGATAAAGGGAAATGATGCTTTAAGCCTCCCTGACCCACAAACAGAAAGAAAAGCCATTATTAACTGAAACCAGGAGCAAGTATAAGGCAGAGGACAAACAATCATGCTATGAATCACCCAAGTAAGGTAACTGCAATCTGCTTTCACTAGATACCAAATCCAGTGATGATGAATGTGATTGCCTGACTTAGTTAAGTAATTAATAAGGATGATAAAGGAGAGGTTTAAAATAACATTTGTCACCCACAGAGCTAATCAGGGAAATGTAAATTAAAATCAGTAAGAGATATAGTTTGTATACATCAGATTACAAAACATCGGAAACTACCAAGTTTTAGGATATGTTGGCAAAATATTTGTTTAGCATTATAAAAATATCCAATATTGCTTTCTTTGAAATTTCTATAAATGGCATTATTCCATAAGGACATGTACTCTAGGAGACACTTTTTAGAATGTTTACATTAGTATAATTCATGACAGAAGAAAAGAAGAATACCCCAAATGTTAATAAGATGGATGTTTGGTGAAAGATTAATGGCAAGTAAGTAGTAACATTTATTAGTTCATCTTCTGTGATTTTAACAGAAAATACCTGAGATTGACTATAATTAGGAAAAGGTTAACTTAGTTCACAATTCTGGAGACTTGAAGTCCAAAATTGGGAGGACTCTGGTAAGGGTCCAAGAGTAAACAGATGGCATTCAAATGCAGGAGTCCTTGTAAGAGGAAGAGACCACATACCCAACAGGAAACTAGAGGGTGATTAGGGGGTCAGTCTCATTTTTAACACTTCACTCTCACAAGAGCTCCAAGGTTCCACAAGTGCTACCTTAATCCTTTCTGAGGACAGCTCCCCAACTGACCTATGGGTCTCCCTCTAATCCCACTACTTAAAGTTTCTACCAATTCTCAGCACCAACCACACTAGAGACCAAGCTTCTGACACAAGAACCATTGCATAGTATATTTATGTATTTTTATATCTTGATATGCTACAGAGAACATAACTAATCTGACACAGCATATTTAAATATTGCATAATCACAGACATGTTGATTCTTAGGAGAAAACTTCAAAAACAAGCAAAATTTCATAGTATATTTTTGTGAATAAATTTATAAAAAATTTCAAGGAATAGTAAATATAATATTACAAATAAAAGTAACTGGGAATGGGGTGGATGGGCTGTGGGGCTGCTATTGAGTAAGGCTGAGTACTAATGAAGTAATTCATAATGTGGGCAGTCTTAAGAATGATGTTTGCCTTTTTTTTTTTAACATTTTGCTTTATAATTGACACAGCACTTTTTACATTGAAGTTTCATAATAAAATGGTCTTAAGTCCCTCAGATCTAATATATATGGGTGTTTTGGGTATAATTTCATCACAATAGCATTTGCCATGTGTCCTCTCCAGAATTACTGCAAGAGCAAACTAACTGGTCTTTTCATATCTGGTGTTGTTTGCCCTCATTTTGTCACTCCTACTATTATCATCATTTTAGTGGATAAATTATTTAACATTATACATTTTTAAATTGAGGAAGTTTTCTATGCAAATTTTACATAAAGAAAATGTTTGTATGAAAAACAATTACTCCTGAAACTCTTTTATGCCATACACATAATAGGTGGACCCAAGGTCAAAAGTAAAAATCTAAAACCATAACATTTTAAAAAGAAGATAGAAAACTATATTTGTAACCTGGAATTGGTGATAAATTGCTTTGAATTTTCCAGAAATACTAATAAAAAATTTGATTTATTTACCACAATTTAAGCATATACAATGCATATTTACATGTATATTTATACATTATACAAGAACTTATAGGATGACCAATAAAAGGTTAGGA
This sequence comes from Glaucomys volans, assembly GCA_020662805.1. Taxonomy (NCBI): domain Eukaryota; kingdom Metazoa; phylum Chordata; class Mammalia; order Rodentia; family Sciuridae; genus Glaucomys; species Glaucomys volans. Next base: position 349,686 of record JAJEJO010000289.1, read on the forward strand.
AATTATCAGGATCATTGAGATATCATGGTAATGTAACATGAAATAAAATTCCAGAGCTACATTTACAAATGCACCAAATGACTATAATTAAAAGGACTGATAAATTCAAATGTTGGAAATGCTTGCTGATTAAAATATAAAACATTTGAATATTCTTAGTTTCTAATAAATTTAAACATATGTTTTGAAAAATACACTACTGGCATACAATAATGTACATATTCATACAGTGTGAGTACATGGGTATATAATTTATAGTGATCAGATCCGGGAAATTCGACTCTCCATATCTTTAAACATTGTTTTGGGGGACTTAAAAGCTTCAAATTTCTCTTTTAGTATTTCATAAAGTATATAATTAATTTCTGTGAACTACAGTGACCCTACTGTTGTAAAATATTAGAACTTTTCTTTCTTTACAATAGTATTTGCTATCCAAACTCCCAATTTCTGAAAGATGAATCCCTTGCCCAGTGATCCCTCTATTCCTTTTTTTCCTATCTTTGTGTAATCCTTTCACTTTGAGTGAGTATGAGAACTATGACTCCCTTCCAACCAAAAGAACAGCCAAGATGATGGGATGTCACTGCTCTGCTATGATTTGTTAGGCTACATAAGACTTTATTTGAGAAGACTGGTGCTGGAGACTGTCCTTGCAGGTTTGATGCACTAAAGAGTCATTTGGAAGAATTCCATAATGAAAAGGAATTGTGGGCAGCCCCTAGCATCTGAGGATGGCTTCCAGCTCACAGCCAGCAAAAAGCATGGGCCCTCAGATTCAGCTCCAAGGAAGTGAAATTTTATAACCACAATGAATTCTGCCAACAACCAAAATAGATTCTTCCACAATTGTGGAGAATCTAGCCTGGGTGACAGTTTGAGTGTAGCATTGTGTAACTGTTCCCTGGTTGGGGGACACATCTTATCTGGGCTTAGATTCCTGGCTGTAAGTCAAAAGCTATAAGGCCAAAAAAGGTTTTGTTTTCATCTGCTATGTTTTTGGTGGTCAGTTATGCAGCACCAGAACAAGAACAATTCTCTAGGACATCACATTTGATCTACAGTTAGCTGTTTATCATCATAATGCCTTGGATCTAATCATATATGTGGGATTTTTGATCATTGAAGTTATTTATCTTTAAATAAATATTTATACAGAGCTTAGAGTAATTTTTTAAGTGAGTCTCTTCAGTTTAGCCCCAAAATCTATTGACACATCAATATTGATACAGGAGAATGTGAAAAATAGAGACCAGTAATGTAGTCAACCACAACTGCCTTTGTTAGCCCTCCTGTTGTGAGGCCGGGGATAGAATCTGAGGTGTTAGGTGAAGGATGAGAGAACTTACCATAACAGTGGTCAGTGACCTGTCCTCTGAGGCTGACTGGTAGACACAGCTACAGATGGGAATGACCTTTTTTAGTCTAAATGTCTGATAAACTTGTTTCTCTTTGCAGCTTATATTTTTTTCCAAATGTCTCATCAATCACCATGTCAACCTACTACCTAAAATAATTGAAACACATGCTCAAAGAAATTGATTACTTCCTGTACTCATCCCTAAATATGTTTCAATCACTTTATCTCTTTTAGGAGAAAGAATATTTTGAAGGAAAACTCTGGTGAAAACATTTGGTGGGGGTGATTTGTGGAGGAAGATTTTGTTGTTATTTTTCAATATAATTACTGCACAAAGTGTTTGCAATGTGAGGAGATATTTGAAAAAAAATTAATGAAAGAAAGAAAAGAAAGAAGGAAAGAAGGGAGGGAGGGAAGGAGGAAGAGAAGGAGGGAGGAATGGGGTAGAATATTCCATTGTTGTGCTCTTCACAATTCTTCCTATTTAATGAATACTATATGAAAAAAGAAACTTTATATGGATGATGACTAAACTTTGTGTTATAAGTTGAAATGTTCTGAAAGACTTTGCAGTAGTCATATATTTACTACAATTGCTGAAATGATTATTCTAGATTCTGTAAGAAACCAGAGTTGCAATTTCACTAAAAGATTCTTAATGACAAAACATTTTCTGATATTTGAAGCAATATAAGTGGAATGCACCATTTGAATAAACTCTAATGCACTGAAACATTTTAAAATAAAAAGTTGCTCATTTCTTTTTCTCTTGGAACATGTTTGCAACGACACACTGGAAAATTTTCAGATAGCTTTTTGAGAAGGAAGAAAACTATTTTATGTCTGATACTTCTTTATATAATGGAAACACTTTTTAGGAACTTATAATACATTTTTCATTTATTTTTAAGTTTTCAGTAAAACAAATATGCAATACGTATAAGAAAATTGGCATATATTTATTCTGAAACTATTAAAAAATTTTTAAAAGGTTCTTAAAATTTGTCATCCTAATATAAACTTAAGTAGGAAAATTTCCACTATCCACATGTATTTCAAAAGCATTGAATTCAATAGTGTAATATCACCCTAAAATTGCTGTGTTTTAGCTCTAAAAATTCTGGGAGACTTTTCTGTGTGATCAACTGCAATCCAATATGTGCAAAGGAGTTTTATTAAGAAGGGATAAGGCATAGAAAAGCATTTAGAATGAGAGATTTACTTAAAATTGTACATAAACATATTAGATAATGACCACATGTAAGAAACTTTAATAACAACCAAACTTACTTCTGTATACTTGTTTAATAAATTCTCCAAATTGCCCTAAAATATGGATGAGCTTTCTATTCAAAATTTATTATCTGCTGCTCATGGTTTAAAGGAAGAGTTTTACATCCTTCAGCTCTTTATAATGTGTCCTTCTTGCCTTTTGATATTTGTCAAGCATCTATTACAGCTAAGTCAACCTGCACACAATCCTTTGAAACCACATCATCTCTGAAACCTACCTACATCTTTCCATGCCTCTCCTGCCAAGAACTTCCCTTCCAGTCTTCTCTAGTCAAGTACTTCAAACTAATTTCTCAAGACTCAGCTCAAATTTCACTTCCTCCTGATAATTACTTCTCTCTCATCCCTCCACAGGATCTGCTAAATGTCCTTGACAGAAGTTTTCCTTCTTTTCTAACCTAACAGCATGTGAGCACCTCAGTGACAGCACCTCTCACTTGAAAATAGATTATGTTATTCTCTATTTTCTCAATGACTTTTAGTTCCTTGAAGGCTTTCCCAGGGCCATGCTCTTGGGTGATTTCAGAAAAATCAAGTACATTAGCAAATTGTAAATATGTATTAGCATTATGATACTTTAGATAAGGTTTGGATAAAGCCAAAAAAGAAATCCAGTAGACTTTGAGTGATGAGAAAGATTTTTGAATTGATGCATTAACACTGAATAAAGTATTGAAATCATCTACTCATATCTTCTTCCAAATTATAAACTGGATGATTTCTATTTTATATATTGGCAAATATATATAAAATACTACATGTATGTAGTTATATTTGAAGTAAAACTTTTCATGTTTGATTTTGCTTTTCTTATTGTGTTTATTATTTTAGAGGCAACTTACATTTTAGGCTTTGTATATTCACATTTGTCTGTTTATACTTCAATTTTTGCCAGGGGATATTTTCTCCTACATTTTCATTTTTAAAAGATAATTACTGGATTTGAATTTATTTTGATGTATGGGGGAGTGCAAGGATTTCATTTTTTTATTTCTTTCATTTAATTTTCAACAAGTAAAATGTCAGATAATAGATGTCAATGAAAGATTTCAAGGATGTATGTAATCTAGTGGAAGGCACTAAATTTAGATGATAATCTGAGCAATAATGATGTAATGTGATTGAAAGTATAAAATTTACATATGAGTTAATGTACTCACTCATGTGGAAGCTAAAACAGTGATTTCACAGAAGTAGAGATTACAAGAATGATCTGCTAATCTTCATAGAAATGCTAATTAACCTAATTTGATCTTTACACATTGTACTCCATAAATATTTACAGTTATGTCAATGTGAAAATTAGAGAAGACACACACTGAATAGGCCAGAATAAAACATAAATTCTATTGTATAAAGTGCTATATTAAAATTTGAAATTATGTAATCTGTACACATCCATGATGATGTGAATAGACAGATCAATTCAGAAGTAACTACATTTGTTATAGCAGAGAAAAACAAACTTTGAGTCAATAAAACCTCCACATTTTAAAATCAGAAAATTTCAAGCTAAACATTATTGTCATATAATAGTTTTGAAAATTACTAAAAGAAAAATTATGTGTTTCAGTATATCATCACTCTTTAACTCATATAGCATGAATCTGATTCCAACTTTGAGTTCTCTTTCCTTGTCCTGCACATGGCACCCAACAGTTAAATCTAACTCTTCAGTGCTTCTTATAATTATCCCTTGATTACCATTCCCCAAAGACACTGCTCAAATTTAGTTGCTTATTGTCTCTTACAAAAACTCTTATGAGAGTTTCCACTAAATTCTAATAGAGGAGACCTCAGTTCCACCCTGACTAGAAATATGGCAGCAACATACCTTCTGGGGCCAAGGGAGAACCATAGGAATGCCCCTCTATCTGGGAGTAATGATGTATTGCCCCCTTCCTCTAACTATGGTCCACATCACACAGGAAGTCTGATGAAAACAGGGCATTTACATAACAGAGACTCATAGCACAGTATTCAAAGTGCCCACGAAGAACCAAGAAAGTACCAGCACTAGGAAAATCCACCAATGTCAAAATAATACAGACACAAGGGGTAGTTTCCAACTCCAGGACAAATTAGCAGTAGAGAATAATATTAATAGAACACTACAATATGTTGCTGTAGTCTATTGAAATTCAAAATTTCAGTTCCATTAGGATATTTGGCTTTTAGACTGAGCTCCCTTATTTATTAAAACTTTGCATCAATAATCAGATATAAATCAACACTCTGTAAAGAAGATGTAATCATATAAAGAGATAATTTGAAGAGTATGGCAAGTCTACTTTTTGAAAATTATTTTCTTAACCTAAATAAATAACCTAAATAAAATAACTTAAATAAAATAAAATAACCTAAATAGAAATTATTTTATTAACCTAGCACCTATAACCTAACATCTTTGTGCCATTAAAGGCTACTTAAACTCAGTAAATCTCTGATTAATATCAAATAAGTAAACGTGTGATGAATATATTTGAATTAAGGAAAGGCGTACCTGAAAGGTTTAAATGCACATGTTCCTAAAAGGTTTTCCCTGTTGTCCATAAAAATTAGGAAGGCCATGAATGCTTGTGAGAACTAGAAGACAGGTGTGGCCAGTGAAGAATAATATTATCCTATTAGTGTCCTTTTGACCATCTTTGTATTTTATAAAATGTTAATTCATTCATACTATTTGTTTTATATTTCATTCTCAGGACAGATAGGAGTATATATGGTGTATAATACAAACTACAAATGTCTGTTTCAGAATTTTATTTTCAATCTTTTGTGTATACTTGCTATTTATCAGCCTGATAATAATCATAGACTCTCCAAAGAATGATAATATTTATTTCAGAAATGCAGAGCAAGAAAAGGGAATGCACGTGTTGTGGTAAACTACGGACAAATTTGAGGAGATTCAGGCAAGAGAAACACTTTAATGGCAAGTCAGGAGAAATTTACATGAGCTACTTGGACACATAGTTCATTGATTTTGGAGACCTGAGGCAGGAACTGGCACTTACTCACTCATTGGTGGAGGTACCATTGCTGGGCAAGTGTTTTGCCAAGAGCATCTTGTCTGAATTATAGATATCTTAAAGAATGCTGAATGCAAAATTTGTTACACAAACCTGTAATATATTGGAACTATGGAAAATATGTGTATAGAAAGAGATAAAGCTCTTTGAGCCTTTAGAAAGTCCTCGACAAAGTTCTTATTTCAGACAGGTGGCATGAGTCCCCCTCCTACATTATAGCCCCGCAGATCCTATTTTGTCTGGATCTAACAGGAACATTTTCATCTTGTTATCATCAATTTTTGCACATTTGTATTTGCAAAGGTGTGTATATACACACACACATATATATTTAAGGTCCTGAATACTTGATAAGAGTTTTAGTAAATAAGTAATCATGAACACATGCACATAAATTAATGTGAAAAACTGTTTAAATTTCTTGAAATTTTGGATAGTTAACAATATGGGGATGAGAAAATTGATTAAATATGTGAATTTTTTTATAGATCTTCTGTTTCAAAATGTAAAGGAGAAGTAGAATTTTAATATACATTATATAGCATGACATAATAAGCATAAAAATATGCATAATATAGAATCTATAAACTTTACAAACTGTATGTGTGCTTATAAAATCAAATCATTAGATACAAGATGCCTAAGTACCATGTGAAGGTGTGACACAGGCTGTGTCATATTCCCCTTTCAACAAATTCAGGGTCAATATAGCCTCAAACTCAAGTTCAGTTTAGGCCTCACCCAACTAGTTGTGTTCATTCAACTTGTCTTAAAAAGATACATATCAATATTCCTGTATTTATCAAAATAAAATTTAAAAATATTAATATGGAAATATTCCTTTCAGAATAATTCCATAAATGTCATCTAATAGTTTTCTTGAACCTTTGAAAATGAAAGGCTTTCAAGAGTTATTCAAATAAGGTATCTCTGCTAGTAAAAACGCAAGAATGTGATTGTTTACTTGATACGAATGACCTCATGAACTCTTTGAAATGAGTGAATGAATATAGATAATTGTGTTTTACACTCACAGCTATCATTGGCATTGAGTACAATCTATTTAGAATTGCTATAATGTAACATTATACTCTATTTTATGCCTAATGTTTTCATTCTAAGCATTTCTAAATTTCTCTGCTCAACAATTTTAAATTGAACTGTAAGGTAACAACATAATTTAGGTTACTGGTAGTCAATTAACTCTGCATGATACTTAAGAAAAATTGGCTTATACAATTGTAATTTCACAAAATAAAAAGTTTCATTTTTGTGTATAAAGAGTAGCTTACATCAAGGACTATTCTATTGGAATACGATTTTGGATCCAACCACAGAAAATAAAAATACTTTTTTTTTTCCCTTTTACATTGTTGCCTCCACAATATCCCCCTAGCTGAAGAACTTTCCACTAAATCTTTGTAGCATGCTCAATGCTTTGAGTTGCTTTAGGGAATGTTGTTTTAAAAAACAATTAAACCATTGATGACTTTAGCTTTTAACCCCCATCATAAAATACAAGTACTCTACTCTATCCCTACAATTTAAATGCAAATAATCTTTAAACAAAACTAATCTTGAGGGCTTTTGGATAGCAAATGATAAATGAAAGGGGATTTTATAAAGTGTGATAGTGAGCAACTCTGATTTCTTTTTCACATCAATCATCTCTCCATATGGATCAACAATTAAAATAGTTCAGTGCTTTTGAGAGTCAGAGAAAGCAAGTTCATCACTTAGCTGCCCGTGGCATTACCTTGGGGAGAAGCAAGCTGGTCCAAAGGGTAAGTGTTAATTGAAAAATGTGTAAAGGAAACTGAAGATACTTTCTTTATGTTTGCTTACCTGCAGAGCCAAATCTCTGTTGTGCCCAGAAAGCTTAATGGTCTTGTCTAAAAGAGGGCATGCTTAATACAAAGAAAATATACAAAAATTTTAGTGGAGTTCTTTTATATTGAAGAAAGCAATTTATCTTTTCAAATATTACTTTCAGTAAAATTTGTGATAATAAAAATCACAAATCAGAAAGAAATCTTATTCTCTGTTCTTTAACTTTTGCATGATCTTGTTTGTATAATTGTAAATTTTAAAAGACAACATTTGCATTCAATATTTTATTTTATTGCCAAATTATTTTGAGCTATAGACAGTAATAGCAAATAAGTAAAACATTAAAATAATTAGATGATAATGTACATTCTTTACTAAAAGTATTTAGGTATCTTTAGAGATGAAGTTGATTCCAGGTTTGGGATAAGGAAAATATATATTGCACCTGGATTATTTTGTTGTATCGAATGTGAGGAAGTGTTCAGAGGATGGTTAGGAAATATGAAGGACAACTAAGCCAATTTGAATGGCCTTAACAGCCAGTATGATGAATGGACTTAGCAGGTAGTATGATCATAATCTAAATTCATTCTGACATAAATGAGTGAGTGAATGAGTGAATAGAGGAAAAAGAGTCCTCTTTCTTGCAGAAGGTTGGCTAGTAAATACAAAAAGAACTACAGAGTAAAAAATAGATGATGAGACTTACAAGACAAAGCTTGATAAATAAATTTAGTTTTAATCATGAAAGATAACATAATAATTTTATAATAAGGATACTGATAGATTACCTGAACCAATCATCAAATTAATGTCACTATAATGGAATATATTAACATAATTTGCCTCATTGAAATGATCAGTCATCATTTTTGTGGTATTCCTACCAAAATATATGCAAAACTCAAGCTGAGGAACAAGTCTAAATAACGATCTACCTGTACTCACCCAATACACCAAAGTTAAGGTGGGAAATGAAAATTTGAAGAAATGTTCTGGATAAAAAGACAACAGAATGTAATTAATACTACACTGGATCCTGAGGTAGGCAAAATATTTATAAAACACAATGTTCAAAAAGTTGACAAAATTTGAATGTGAAGTGTGGATTAAATAATGATGTTGCATCACTGTTAAAAATCTTGACTTTAAAATTGCACTGTAATTATTTAAGAGCAGTGTTTTCCCTAGTAAGTATGCAATGACCCATTTAGGTCTAAAGAAACACAGTTCCAAACATATCCTCAACTGGTTTAAGAAAATGAGTCTATTTACATGCATACATATTCTATAGGAGGTGTTTAAAAATTCTTGCATCTTTTGTATTAGTTTGAGATTGATATCAAAATAAACATGTGAATATGAATGAATTTTATTACTCTGCTGAATTGATAGAGATAAGAATTTGCTTTTATTACAAAATCAAAAGCATCAGTTCACCACCACATCACAAAGAATAATAGAAATAATACAACTGGTATATAAAGCAGAGTAAATCTAAAATGAACTAAGCAACCAAAATTGCCTTAGCTAACTATTTGAAATATACTGAATGAATCAATAGACTGAGCATTTTAAATAATTAGTTTGTGATTACTTTTCTTTTTCAGTACGTTACATTAGCAATTTATAGCAGATGAACATAAATAATTCTTATTAGAGGCTCATTCAGTAGTGATTTTTCCCCCTGATTTAGCTCCTTGTTGACGATGGTATCTGACAATAATAGTCATATAGTCCAGAGAACTCTTCAGAAAGAATATTGGGGATTCTTTAAGTCAGGCTTTGGAGACAGAGGAAGAAAATAATAAGAATATGAATAAACTCTGGAAGGAAAACTATATTCTTTACTGCTCATTTAATCATATATTGCAGAAGGATTAACAATGAGGCTCAACAATAAATCTTTAGTTTCTCTTCCCAAAAAACTAAAGAAACTCCTTCAGTTATTTCACCTAGGAGAATATTCAGTTTCAAGTGTAGAATACTTATCTTCCAAGTTTTAATGAAGTTTCCTATATCATTATTCTCTATTCCTATTTTTTTTTCATTTCTATTAGTAAATTGTTTAACAAGGAATTAGTAGATCATTAGGTATTCCAAGGGAGTAATAAAGCAAATCACAATACAATTTCCTGTCCCAGAGATATGTTCTAGTGACAGAGATATGTATGTTGGTTACTTTTCATTATGGTGAATTTTTTATTTTGTCAGGATTTTCCTTATTACTAATAAAATATTCATAATCTGTGCAGTTGTACAAAGTTAACTTTAAATAGAGTACTGCCACTTCTCAAGGAACATCATTTTCTCCAAAGTCATTCTGCATCTAACTTCAACATTTAATCTAGGAATGAATGATCTGAATGTATAGGTTAATCTTTCTGTAATTTGAGAAAGTCCCCCCTCCTGCTTGTAATGTTGTTAATCTGTGGTAATGGGAAGAGTTAATTTCTACCTATGTTGTGGGGACAATAATCTCTCATTAGGAAAAAACATGGATATGGTTAGGCTGAAACTATTAAATATCTCTCAACAGGGTGTCCCTGGATCCCACTAGAGTAGTTCAGGTTTTCCCTTTTAAAAATATGTTCCTTTTAATATTTTAAAATTGTCAGATACAGTTGCATGTATTTATTGTATGCAGAATAATGTTTTGAAGTATATATACATTTTGAATGATTAGATCCAGCTAATTAACAAAGGCATGACCTCATATAGCTAACATTTGTGTGGTGAGACAAATAGCATCCACTATTATTGCATTTTTCAAGAATAGAATGGATTTGATCAACTATTGTTACCATACTGTATATCTCCTGAATCCATTACTTCTGACAGATTTTTTCCTTTTAAGCACTTCTTCCTAACACTTCGTAGGCCCTCTTACATCATTTACTATATCCCAAATCAACAGTTCATCAGCAGTCTGTCCTATTTCTCTCATCTTCCATCTGTTTCAAACCTTGGTAAAACCTGCTCATCTTTGAAGTAATTCACATATAATTTCCTCTTTGAAATATAACATTTCCATCCAAACCTACCCCTTGTATTTAGTGAATTGTCTCTATATAACACACATATTTCTTGAAATTCCTGACATTTTTATTTTCTCTGCTCCTTCAGATTATGGATGGTATACTGGTCTTTAGGTAGCTTCTCTATTACCCTTTGTCAGCTGAACACACTACCCATCCCCTAGTATTATAGATGGAACAGAGGAAGTTCTCTTTAGATTCATGCTGGTAATCTAGAGTTTTGTGTAGCTCTGTTTTTATCTAAATAGAGTATGGGAATTGGATTTATACAGGCCTGCCTTTGAATTTTGATTATAGAACTTATGAACTAAAAGATCTTAGGAAAGTTGGTTAGTCTCAGAGGACTTTAATTTCCTGATATTTGCAACAGAGATACTGATATTATCTTTCTTGAAGGATTCTATGAGAAATACATGAAAATAAATGTGAATAAAATTCTAAGACATGGAATGGAAGAGCACAGGAGGTGAATCAGTTATGTATCCCTTGAACAGGTAGGAAAGAAGCACAAACACACACGTACATACACTCAATGTAGAAATGACTCCTTTGAAGGCAGCTGAGAGCTGCTGAAGACACAAAGCTAGGGGGTTTGTAATTCTAGACAGGACGAACTTCAAAAAGGCAGAAGCAAATTGGTCCAAACACAGAAATGAAGACAGTAACAAAGGAAAAGATAATTATGAGGGTAAACATAACTAAAAATTGACTAAATACTAACTATATAAAACAATTATAGTTATGTCTTATGAGGTTGTGGTATGCTTAGAATTATAATGTGTAACCAAAATTATAAAAAGGCATATGGATACATAGAATTAAATGTCCTAAGGTTCTAATTTCATTTTGAAAATAGTAAAACTAATAATGTGCATTCAGTGGCATAAATATATCATTATAAGGTTATATAATAAAAATTATTTCATTCCTTGAGTCCCTCAGCAACCTTCACTTCTCTGAACTCCTCTTCCCTTATTTTGCTTCTGGAGACTGACAGGGAGTTGCACACCTCAGATATCACATTCCAGGCGTTTCCTCTGCTGGACAAGTCTTTTCCTGGATATATACATGGCTCAGTTTCTCCCTTGGAATGGATTTTACATTTCCTGTATTTCTTCCATACATTATTTTTCTCCTTAGATATTACCTTCAACAATACAATATCTTTTACCTATTTACTCTTCTGATTTCTTGTTTTGCCTGTTAGAAGTAAAACCATGATTATTTTTACTTTGTTAGCCACTATGTTCCTGGTGCATTGGTGTCTGCTCACCAGTAGCAGATCATTCATATATTGTTCTGAATGAATGAAGAATGAATGAATGCTTTCAGATGTTCGGAGGACTGGAGGAAGCATAGCCTTGGTCTGAATATTTGTGGACCAGCCTCACCTTCATATGGTGAAATCCTAACCCCCAATGATGATATTAGGAGGTGTGGGATTTGGAAGGTGAATAAATTGTCTTAATCGGGATTAGTGCCTTTGTGAAAAAGAGAACTGCCCTGCCCCTTTCACCATGTGCAGACAGTGGGAAGACCCCATTTATGAAGGACAGGCCCTCACAAAACGAATATGGGACAGTGACAAGTTCCCAAACTTTACCACCAGGAGAAATAAATATTTGTTATGTATAAGCCACTTAGTTTATTGTAGTTTATTCCAGCAGCCTACATGGACTAAACCAAACACTGATTTCAGTTTTGGGCAAGTTTGATTTGAAATACTTAAAGGAAAAACAAGATACAGAAATAGGTTCTTGGGAGGAGGAAGCTAATTCTCCAAATAGCAATATTTTGAGAAGTAGAGATTGTATGATTGCAGTAATTTCATTTTTAAACTAAAGTAATTTCATTTTAAAATAAAAGTTCAGATCACATGATCTACTAAATTTTAAAGTAACAGAGGGATAGCAAACCAAATGTGAAAGTCAGAAATTCTCTGGAAATTAGAGAATGTAGGGAAACCATGTCCCTCATCAATTTGTACTGTAAATGAACTATTACATAGGATTAGCAAAAACAATTATATATTATTTAAGAACATTTTATAGTTTTGGTTTAGGGCATCTTTTGTTCATTCAACAATTTCTTATGACTACACTTTATATAAAACATTGTATGAATAATGCATGAATAATGAATGAGCTAAAATTAATAAGAAAAAAATTTGTCAGAATACTACTATGCAAAACTTAGACTCTTCTATTATTTACAATGTTGGGTCCAATTAAGTATGATATGCCACAATTTATAAATTCTCCATCGAAAAACCACATAGACCAGAATTGTGGCAAGATAGTTACAACCCTTCTACCCTAGTAGCTGTATGAGGATTAGAATAGATAATTCCAAATGCAAAGAAAGCTGATGAAAAGAAGTACGAGATTTCAGCTGCTTTGTATTGGTAATAAGAATGTTTGAAAATCTGTTAATATGAAAGGAGCCCCAAGGGATAGTTTTAACTTAATATGCAGTGGAGAAGTTTCCAAATTTGTGTTTTTAATTTGTGTCAACTTTATTAGTTAAATGAGCAAGGAGAGGGATGTACCTCAGTGTAGAGCATTTGCTTAGCATGCACAAACCCCTGTTTTACCCTCAGCACTGATAAAAAATTCGAAAAATAAAGCAAAATAAAACAAAACAAAACAAAGTAAAAGAAATTGTGTTTAAAGTATTAGATCTTAGAAATTATTGCATAGAATGTTTTAAAAATAAAAGTTATTTTTTCATTTTTACTTATCTTTTATATTATGCACAGATTCAAATAAATATAAAAAATTGGGGGTGACTTATTTAATCACCCAATCAAAAACCATGTATCATTTGTTTGGACTATCTGCCCAAATTACACAATTTCTGTTTCCTTCTCTCACCAAATATTTGTTGAATACCTACCCATATGCCAAAGACTGTTCTGTGTGCTAAGATCATAATGGTAAATAAAAAAGAAAAATTCTCAAGTGTTTGACACCTGTATGTTGGTTGAGGAGACATATGAATAGCATAGCTATATATTCCTAAAATATGATAAGTCTTCTAGGGGAAAACAGCAGAGTAGGGCAGTAAGAAAGAGGATGTGTTAACATTTTAAGTAAAAGTGCTAATGTATGACTCATTGAGAAGGTGACATGAAAATGGACAAGATCAATAAAGGATTGAACTTCTAAATATTAGAGGGAGGAAGCACTTAGAAATAAGGCGTAGTTATTTAAAAGTATAGAGTGGAAATGCAATTATTATTTTCAGGGAAAGCAAGATTTGTTTAGCTGGTGTCAAAAGAAAGCATCGTAGAAGTCAGAGATAAAATAGCGACAATATTTGTAGTATTTTGTAGATTTTGTAGATTTTCTTCCTTATTAACTGGAGAGCCTTAAACAAAGGGATATATGATAATGAATCTGAGTTATGTTTCTTTCTTTCTTTCTTTCTTTCTTTCTTTCTTTCTTTCTTTCTTTCTTCTTTCTTTCTTTTTTTTCTTCTTTTTTTTTTTTTTTCTTTTTTTCTTTTGTGTGTGTGTGTGTGTGTGTGTGTGTTACTGGGAATTGAACCCACAAGTACTCTATCACTGAGCTAAATCTCCAGCTCATTTTATTTTTCATTTTGAGACAGAATCTCACTAAGTTGTCTAGACTGGCCTTGAATTTGCAATCCTCTTGCCTCAGCCTCCTCAGTAACTGGATAACAGATGTGTACCACTGTGCCTGGCTCTCATTATAGTTTTGCAGTGTGATGCTATGAATAAACATTAAGAATAAACATTGGAGTTGTGAAGTAGTAGTCTTTTAACTATATTAATAATTTAATTATTTTGGGGAAAGTCAAATTTAGTAAGAAGTAGACAAATTCTAGAGTTTTTTGTTAAAAATATAAAATCAACATATTTTTATGATAAGATTAGCTATGGAAATGAAAGAAAGATAAAGAAGATACTAAGCCAATGAAAGAATAAAATGTCATTAATTAGATTAGAAGAAATTCAAGTGGAATAGCTTTATGGACAATATGTGTAGTGCATATTAATTTTGAATTGGGTGTTACACTTCCAAATGGAAATATTGAGTATTAGTTATAGGTAAGAGACTAGACTTTGAAGCATAAATCTGGAATGGAGTAATAGATTTGTATTTTTCACTATGTAAGTGGACTGTAAATTTGTGTGATTGGATGGAATTACTAAAATAATTTCATATAAAGAATTCCAGAGTCATTCCTCAATATTACAATATTAAAAAGTTGAAGAGGTAGAATTAGCAGAAGTGAATGACTCATAAGACAAAGAATGTAGGAAAAATAAGTGTGATGTCTCCTGAAAATTAAGTGAAAAAATATATCAAAAAATTACTCTATGTACATGTATGATTATATGAACGGTATGAATCTACATTGTGTACTACCATAGAAATGAAAAGATGTACTCCATTTGTATACAGTGAATCAAAATGCAGTCTGTAAAAATAAAAAATAATTTTAAAAAAAGAGAAGCAACCTACCTGCTCAAATGCTACTGAGTGGTCAAATACAAAGAAGATTGAGACTTTGTGATTGTGTATGATAATGAGCAAGTTACATAGCTGATGAGAATCTGATAAGAGGTATTTTAGTGGAAGAGTGAAAGTATAAGATGAAGATCTCCGATAGGAAGGAAATAATTAATTTGAAGTGGAATCAGGGTGCTCTGTACTAATAGGAGCAAAAGTAGAGTATTTGAGGGAGGTGGTGGATAGACACAGAAGTTTCTAAAAAGACTTCTTTTTTGGGGGGTGGGGTGGCGGTGTGCTGGGGATTGAACCCAGGGCCTTGTGCTTGCAAGGCAAGCACTCTACCAACTGAGCTATATCCACAGCCCTTCTAAAAATTTTTTACACTTGTTTTAATTTTCTCAGTGAAAGATGATTAGAAATCCCAGTCAGAGAAGAGAATGGAACACAATTTCCTATTCATAGCTACATATTTTCCAGTGCAATCTTTCTTACAGTTTTTCTAAAATTTCTACTTTTCTAAGGGTTTACAGATAAGCTGTCCCACATCCTCTATTCTCTATTCTTCAGCAACAATACTGAGAAATATATAAATGAGAATTTATTATTTTTAACTTTGTTTCAGAGGAAAGTTAGCATGCATTCTTTTTGGATAGTGAATCCTATTTTTAATTAATTTTATATGTAGTTCTAGTAAAGACCAGTTACTACAGATAAAATTCATAGGGTAATTGTTTTAGTCAGGTTATGCTTCATTGTGACCAAATATATACTCATCAAGAATAACTTAGAGAAGGTAAGTTTATTTGAGGCTCAAGGTTTCAGAAGTCTCAGTTCACAGATGGCTGGCTGACTCTCTTGCTCTGGACCCAAGGTGAGGCAGCACGTCATGGGGAAGGTCCAGCGGAGGAAGGCTGCTTAGATTTTGGTGGTCAGGAAGCAGAGGATGGGTGGGGTGGGGAAGGAAGTGTCACAGGGACTGCACATCCTTCCAGGGCATGCTACCCTTGACCTACCTCCTGCAGTGACATCCCACCTGCCTACAGTTAACACCCAGTCATTTCTTTCAAACTAGGATGGACTGTTTAGGTTCCAGCTCTCATAATCCAATCATTTTCCTTCTGAGTATTTCTGCAGAAATACAGGAGTTTTTGGGGGACACTTCATATCCAAACTATAAGAGTAATTAAACTAGAAGGATATAGAAATGTCTAGATTTCAATCAGAGATAAAGAAACACAACATCATGTAAGCAGGAAGCTGAAATAAGAAGAAAAGAAGGAGATAATGCACTCAAATATGTGTGTACATGTGTGCGAGAAAAAAGAGTTTAGAGTTAGAACTTCCATTGGAACAAAAGAAAATTGCCAAATTTGTTAATAGCACCCAAAACAAGAATTATAATGAAGACAATATTTATACAAATTGCAACTATACCTTTTGAAATGTTAGGGTATTTCAAAATAGATGAGCTCATTTAGTCATCATCAATGTTCAATGAGGCTGATACTATTATTATTTCCACTTTAAAGAAGGGTTTTCTAAAACTTTGGGTAGTTACTTGTCCAAGTTCACATAGGAAGTAAGCAGGGCGACTAGCATCCAATGTGAAAAGGGCTTGCTGGTCCATTTTTCACCTTCAAACTGAATGCTTAACATACCTAGGAATGCCATGAGAAGGACTTCATTGATTTTCAATGAAAAGTTCTCTTCTGTGTCTGAGATTCTTTAAAAAGACACATTTTAATAGCGTGACTTTTGTTCTTGAAAGCAGAGATGCACTGCCACTTAAGGTGTGTTCTAGCCCTTGGTGTAGAGGATGGATGATGATGTCAGTCTGTAAAGAGCAGCTCCACCAGCAAAACATTTAATAAAGCTTTTCTCCTTGAATGTTACGATGGTATCATGCCTTTGACAAAAGAAGATTGATGGGAAACAATGCCGCCCTTTTAACTTCCTAAACAAGAACTTTCTATAAACACATCTCTTCTATCTAGAGTGAAAAAAAAAGTTTCGTCCATCATTATGTGAAGATTTTCAGAAAATGTGCATTAGAATTATAATACTAACACTTAATATTTGCTAAGGGGGCATTATTGGTGTGTACTTTTCTAATCCACTTTCCATTGATAACTTCATTTAATCCTTATACTGGAATTCTTAGGTTGCTATTTTAATTATTCCAGGTTACAGATGAGGAAGCTGAACAACAGAAAGCTTAAGTAACTACCTGAAAATGACAGTGGTAATAAATAGGAACCCTCAGATTAAAAAGCAATTTATCTGTGATCTTCATGGGAATGGAGTTAAAACTTATATCAAGCAAAATATTCTTTATAAAGGAGTTTGCCTAAAGAGATTTTCAGAAATAATAAAACCTTTACATTGCATAAATCAGAGACAAAAATGTTGCTGACTCCATATTAAACTCTAAGGATTTTCTATTTATCCCAATATTATAGTATTGTATTTCTGCATTCTTTTCTGCACTGTTATTAAGTGATGACTCAAAACTAAAAAAAAATTTCAAAAAGATAATCACTGTAGGTTTGAAGTATTTACAAGGGATTGCCATTAAAATTGGTAGTAATTTATCCATTATTTTTATGCCTTTAGATTCCAGCTTTGCTTTATTTCATTATTTAAAAAGGTACTAATTGCTGTATGCTCTTAAAACAGTATCAATTATACAATCAATTAAAAGTAGAGATTACAAGGAGGAATAACTCTTACAAAATAGTCACATTCCTTTTCAATTGAAAAGGTATGTTCACTTTAGTAGAACATACTGTGTTTAATAAATTTTCATTTTATTTTTTCCTGTGCTGTTTTTCATGTGTTTAGACAGTATTTGAAAATGTGTTCAATCCATTCAGCCATGGAACCAGATTGCATTTCCAGCCTTGAATTATTGTGCTCTCAGAGGAGATGGGACACTTTCTTTGCAAGGTAATCATTTTTTGGAAAAGTATGTTTTTAAACTATCATGCTTTACAATAATGAATCATTTTATATTGAGGAATTGATGGACTATTTTTTAGTGATTCATTTGGGACTGCCTGGAAATGACAAATAAAAGCAATCAAACCTAATTGCAGATGGAATACTTACATCTAAATTTTAGATATATGCATGACTTTGGCATGAACATTTGAAATAGTCTGGGTTCTTTATGTTCAGGTAGCCATAAGTGCCTCAATAACTATCTGCTTTTATTACAAACAAAGAGATGAAATGAGGAGCTTCATAATTAAAATGCCTAACCATCCAAATGATTTCAAAATTTTACTCAAATCACCACCTTTTTTTTTTCTGTGAAATTGTCTGAAAGGTGGAATAAAGGAATTAAAAGATGCAAAGAAATTCACAGTCCCAACTTTGATAAATCTATGAAACCAAATAAGATTAGGTACTGATTGGTCAGAAAAACAAAATATTTTCTTATGTTAATAGTTAAAAAGACCATTCAAGCACATGCAGCTTTTGAAAAGCTACTACAGTGGTCAAAATACGTCCTCAGGTACAAATGAAAGAGCACATGAAGATCACTTTCAATGCGATGTCTGAGGCATTTCAATATAGAGATTCTTCAGATAATACATGAATATCCTGCTGTGTTTTCAAAAATGCTGAATCTAAGAGATATTTATATGCAGAATGGAAAGTATGAAAAATAGCATTAATATCTCATAGAGACACATGCAGTGTGTCTTTAGAGGATCAAAAGTACTAGAGAAAGACTGTTTCCCCTGAGCAGACATTTATGGTGATTATAAACCATAACTTTAATATTAATTTTGATTGTTTATAAACATAAATTCATCAAAACATAAATAACAACATCATGGGCTGTGGGTAGAGCTTAGTGGTAGAGTACTTTCTGGCAGGTGTGAAGCCCTGGATTTGACCCCCAGCACCACAAAAAGGACCGGCAATGTGGCTCACTAGTAGAGTGCCTCTTGGGTTTAATCCCCAGCAACCCCCAACACACACACTAGAAAAGAAAAAAAAAAGAAAAGAAAAGAAAGATCTAGTAGAGTGCCTCTTGGGTTTAATCCCCAGCAACCCCC